>JAQFZU010000012.1:0-139501 GCA_034696185.1 Henia vesuviana
TCAAAAATAACACAATGATTGACTAATAAAATTAAAGGAAAGTACTTTCACTTTTTGCTTGATTTGTCATTTTTATTGCCAATGGTATTCAGGAAAATGTCTAGCTAAAATCGTAATTGAATCCTCATTTGTCTTTTCTCTTCCATGGAATAAGTATGACAAGATTTGTCATGATTTAGCCTCTAACCAGAAAATTAACATATAAACAAAAATTAATCATTTAATAATTAATAAATAACAGTGATCCATTTCCACTTTTTCCCCACTTTGCCCAAAAAGAGATGTGCACTCTGAATTCCTGAGCAGTTTGGCATTGAAACTGTATTTTCACTTCTCTCACCACTGGATTCTTCCCATCCCTTTATCACTTGTTTCCAAGCAAGAATTTACAGATTATCTTCATATTGACCATCGGGACCTGAGAGGTTAAATGGCCTGGATCTTAAAAGTCATCGAGATCCTCATTTTGTCATTGTACTTGTACTACTAGTCTGCCCCCGACCTCATCCTTCAATAGAGCACCGGTGCATGCCGAATTCCAGTGACTGGACTTCGTTCACCAGATTCACCATTTGATCACAAGAAATTGCCAAGTGTTTACCCTTGTAAGCAATTTGTTAAATCGTATTTAATATCAAAATTGTAACAGCTAAAGACGTAAGTTATTATTGCCTTGTGAAATAAATGCTCAGGAATTCCAGTTATTGAAATCTACTATTAATTGACTCAAGATGAATTTATTTCAACGATTTGGTGATAGAACAAAGATTTTACACAGAGGCGGTATTTAAATGCAAACAATTACACGTATTTATTGGAATAGAAACGGAGCTTGCGCTCTTACATAAACAATTCATGATATATTTATGTGGTGTGGCTTCTGAACTCAAGGAGTCGGGCTCAACGTGAGGACGATGCGTGGTCCTGTCACAGAATTTTCACTCGCAGAGTTGGGCTCCACGTGAGGACAGTTTCGTGGTCCAAGGTTGCTCGGTTGAGCACGCGCCGGTGCTGTTGTCGTCCGTGTTGGCGATGGTAATCTTCTGTGGCAGTTTTTCCTGGTGACCTGTTAGTTGTTGCAACATTATTTGTCTTCTTTTCCTTGGAGCTTCCCTTTTTCATCGCTCATCAGTTTCTATACAATTAATTACAAAAACATTGTCGTGCCTCGAAGTTCATTGAAACTTAATTTGGAAATCCGATCGAGAAAGCCCACGCAATTATTATCACGTGGTGAAAGGTAGCAAATAAGAGAGACAATGAATTGCAGAACAAACACTAGATTTATTCGTGTGAATAAAAAATGCAATAATGGCCAAACAATAATAATACTAATAATACTTAAGTAAAGGATATGTTGTCTTGGCTGAGACCATGTGGCATTGATCGGATGGCCACAGATTTGTTGGCGGCACATGCCGGTGCTGGTAGCGACGAATCGACATCGAAAGGCTTATCTGGCGATTTGGCTGATGTCTAAGGAATCCTCGGTTTCCCTACTATGGCTGAACAATGTCTTCTACCTCGCTCCACTGGGGTCTGATGGCACACTGATGGCTTGACAAATGAAGTATTGAAGACTGGTTGTTGCTGGTAGCAGGTAGGTATGAGGAGTGATCCTTCACTTCCTGTTGCAGGGGATTTTAAGCCTTTTAAATCCTGGTGGGATAATCCGCCTAACCAAATTTGCTCATTGGTTAGACCAAGGTCACTACCTGCAGCCAAAGTGGAGTTAATCCGCTTTGGAATGTGCACAAAAGGTGGAAAGTTAAAACCAGGTCTCACTGTTTTAAATATTAGTAAATAATATTTTTTAGTGATTAAATTAGATGGCAAATTATCCCGCCTATCTAATTCTGGATCACAACAACATGTGTAGATTCATCATTTGCCACTGAGGATCACACCAACATTCATACCATGCCGGGTCTACAGTTTTAATTAACAACACTTTTGGCTCTATCATTGTTTTTGCTCCAAGTTTTTCCATCTTTTTCTATTCTATACTTTCTTTTACCTGGTTTTGTTTCACTCAACACTGTTGAGCTTTATGTCCAAGTCTGTTATACTTGTAATCACTCATTTATGCCATGTTTTGTCATAATTCCAGCATGTTGTATCCATTTGTCTTTATTACCTTTTTCACTCACAAATTTATTCCTAAATCCAAACTTTCCTTCACTTATGTGGACACTTTCCCGTTGAAACTTTCTCCACCTAAAATCTTTGTTGGCCCATTGCGTTTCATTGTACTGTACAGGTCATTCTTTCTGTCTGTGTTGTTTTCGAGTTTTTTTTGTCAATTAAAGCATTTCTTATTTTTTAATGGTCTTCTTACTGCCATTGTTTTCAGCATTCTAACTACTTTGTTGTATTCTTCTCTAATTTCATCCATTATCTCAAATGCTAACTGATCTTCAGTTATTATAATGTAGCCCAATTCAACTGCATAGTTCTACGCTGCTTGTGCTCTATCAATAAATTTGGCTGCTTTCTCATTTCTTTTCATCTTTAAACTTAATACTTCTCTTTGTGCTTGTGTCTATTCTCATCATTCTGTTCATCTATGTCCTTCTGTATTTTTTCCCATATTTGGCACGCATTGTAATTGCAGAATATTTTAATACCTGAGAACGCTAAGATTACTGAGCCATACACACTATCTTTCTTTTTCTCTCATTCTTTTCTGGTTTTTTTCTTTTTACTATAGTTTGCTTTCCCCATTGCAGGTATTGGTGGCTCATCCACATATCCTTTTATTTCAAATAGCCCTGCATTTGGCATAACCATAACACATAGCTATTATCGATAAGTAAATCTTTACTCAGTATTGCTTTCGTCATTTTCATCGTTTTTGTATTATGAACTTTGTTTATTTAACTAATTTACGAATATAAGTTTTATTTCTTACTTTATTCGTCGCCTTCTCTTCAGCTTGGTTTCGTGCTCATAATTGTGACTTGTGATCATTCAGGTGTGGCATAATTTTTACACTTTTTGTTGTTTATGCACTTTTGTCGTTTTTCACTTTCATAGCACTTTTATACATACTTTAGCACTAATCACTGCATTTTTTTACACAGCTTTGTCAAAACTAATCCTCTGCTACCACTTGTTGGACCTTTGCTCGATATCCCTGACTGTTTTTCAGGTTACTCTACTGCTTTGCTGTTTCTCTTCGTTTTCTTCTTGTTTAATAAGTTGTGCTTCGTTTTATAATTAACAAAACTAATTTATTCTACTGACTAATAACTAAAACTACATAATGGTTGATTATAGTAAATAAGTAGAGAGTAACAAAAAATCCTTCATCAACATTTTCCCTTTTATAGTCCTTTTCCTCATCACATATTGCTTCGTAATTGGCTGCCAATTTGACAACTCCCTCTCTTGATATTCTTCCTATCAACTATCTCTTGTGTTACACTCTTCGTCCTTTCTTCCTGTTAATAATATCAGAAAAGCAGAATTATAATAAATTTAATAAATTACATATTACAGTATTAACAATCTCACAGTTTGGTGGCCACTAAATCCCTGCATTCTCTGGTCGCAATGCACCTGATGAGAATCAACTGTCACTGCCAAATTGGCTTTTTCAATCTCAGCAGTGCGAGTCTAAGTGTGTGAAAACGCAATTGTTGCACTAAGTCCAGAATTTGATGTAAAAACCTCTCGCCAAACTTATGGATCTTTGGGTGGTCCTGATCATTCTTTTCCCAGAATTGCATTCTTGGTCATTCGATATGTGGAGACCTTGTTGTGCTTAGAGTGCAACAAGCACTGCTGCCAGACAAATTTTGGACCCCATGAGCCGACATGTAAGCTCTTGATTTCCAAATCTAATTTTAATTAATCAGTTGCATGCAATTTGAATCTTTACTATTTACGCAAACAAACAGTCATTTATTAAACAGTTTCTTTACATATTTTTAGAAAGATATAGCATAGATTATCTCAAATACAGCTGACAAAAAAAGTTATAAACTAATATGAATTTTAATGCCATTGATGGCAATTTTATTTAAAAAAATAATAAAATAATAAATTTTTATTAAAAACAAAAAAACATAAAAACTAATTTTTAAAAATATTAAAAAAATTTAAGTATAAATAACAATGAAGAATAGAAATAATTTGAATCTTTTTCTAAGGGTAAAAGTAACCCAACATATAACATATAAAAAATCCTAAGGACTGATTTAACAATCACTTGAAAAAAGTTATTATTTTCATAAAATGTCATTTATAAGTAATAAATGGAATTCTCCTCAGGATTATTTTCCCACTCCCTAATAAAAGGAAATAAAATTCTTTTCTGCATTTTAATTTCGTAATGCCTCTGAACTAATCGACTATTTTTTCAATATTCATAGTTAAATCCAAAAATCGTTTTCTTTTTTTACTCACTCTTTGTTAGTCTAAAATTTAATCATAAAATAGCCGAATTTTCATTTCAAACAAGTTGTCACTGAAATTGCATATTTAAATACACTTCAAAATTACAGAACAGCTTTAGTATATGGCTAGAAAATGTCAAAGCTCAAAACAGTAGGTTAAATTAAAGCTTTCTAAAATTATCTTCCAATTTTTTTTGAAATTGGAATTTTTCTTCGATAACACAGCCTAAATATAACTTTGGGTTAAAATTTGTCAATATGATCGAAAAGGGGTTGATCTGCAGTTATCTGATTATTCCTTTCATTAAAAAATAAAACAAAAAAATTCAGCTGATATTCAATTACTAACATGCACTTGACTGTTGGTATATGAAATCCTTTTACATGTGAACAGGAGATATTCACACCATGAAGTACAGTAATCAAAAACAGTAAAATTACACTGAAGCTGGTGTAATGCAACAACAAAATTCTCAAAATGAATAAACCTTAAAAACTATAATCTCAAATCAAGTGTACAACAAGCAACAACTGGTATACTGATAATTTCTTAGAAAGAAGATTTATGATTTCATCTGATGCAGATATTACATGACTTTATTTTCTATTTGGTTTTAAATTTTAAATTTTTTAATTAATCTTACAAAACCATTCCCTGAGCTTAAGGAATATTCTGCGTATATACATCCTAAGCTAAATATTAAATACGATTTAAAAGTTTTTAATTTTCTAGCTCATAATTAGTAAATATATTTCAAAAATTTCTAAACAGCAATATTTCTTGAGCGTTTAATTAAAATTTAAGCTTAAATACAAAACACTATGTCCTAATGGCACCTACGTAAAATACAACATAACAAATAGCTAATCAAATAAATATATTTAATTTAAAAAATATTAACTTAAAAGTCTGTCTTTCATAGATTAATTACACAATCATACCGGAGTTGCTACTGATCAATCTCTAATTAATCAACAAATAAAATTAAAAAATTAAAAATTTTACTTGTACTGCCTGCCTGGCACAGCACAAAAGGACACAGTAATGCAAAGTAGATAAATCTTAATAGTAAAACCATAAAAAGCTAGTCTTATTACTCTTACATATGTAAAAAAAAAAAAAAAAAAAAAAATTTGATTAATTTCCATTAAAAAATAACAAAATAATTTAAATTTATATCACCTTCATTAATAAACAAAATGTTAACAACCAATGTTGGCAAAGCGGTAGGCCGTGACCTTATAACTGAACAACTCCACCCAACATTGCGGTACTATTCCTTTTATGTGAGTAGTGCGCGATAAGTTAATTAATAGAGCAAATTAGTCTTTAAATTGAATCTTCAACATATTAGCCACTATTGCTCGATCCTTTAACTTATTTGGATAGTCAGCACCTTTAAATTCAATCTTCCCTAACAAAATTTAAACTAAAATTCGCCATTTATTAATTTAAGGTATATTCACATGTATAAGTTTAGGTTTAGAGATGAGAGAATTCTTAAATCACTTTAAACTCATACATGTGATATAACTTATTCAAATTTCATTGAAACATTTGTAGATCACAGTAATTTTTAAACCAGTGATTGATTACTGAATTTCATGATGTTAAGCCGATTCTTCATTACAATACGAGTCTACCAAAATGTAAATCCACCACCATCAGAATAAAAAGCATTGGCTGGTCGTTGAGCCATTGAGATATTGCTAGCTCCTTGCATCATCGCCAACTGAGCCGCAGTTGGCTGAACTCCGGGAGGAACGGGCTTTAAATCAATCAAACACATTATACTCTACGGTTTGAATCAACCAAAAAGAATCAGTGAACTATTACCGGGACTGTTTGTCGTCCTAATCCATCAAATCGTGCTCCAGTATCGTAACTACCTTGGGGTAAAACGTATTGCGTTGGTGGATACATTATCCCAGAGGGCAAAGCCTGAGTACTGTACGGATATGCGTATCCCATTTGTGGGTAACTGTAATATCCAGCCATGGTGCCAGCAGTGGTTGCTTGGCTTAACTGAAAATAAAAAAAAAATTAATCGAATTAAGTCTAATGAAATTCACAAACTTACTGCAGCAGAATACGGAGGTGGCGGTTCTTGAGGATAAACATATCCAGCATTAGAATAATGAGCTGCTAATGTAAATTATCTCGATTATAAATATTTCGATGTCTGCAAATCAATTTCGATTTACCAGAATTTTTTTGTAAACCTGCATACTGGCCGTGAGCTGTTATCGCTGGATTATTGACGTACGGACTCGCTGCATATGCATAACTTGGTAATGCCTGTGTTACGGGTGGTGCCGATGGCGCTGATGGTTGTGAAGAAACAACTGTAAATGCCATAGTATAAACATACAAATTACATAAAAAAACAAAATGGAAAATCATTTTCACTTAACCCTAATATTTTATGTGATATTCGCCATTTAAAGGAGCTCTTTAACACTATTTGTATTACTCTTACCTTTCTTTTCAGATGACTTTTCAGGATAATAACCAGAAGATGCCATGATAATACAAGATGACTGAAGCAAATCTAATCTCTGTATTCGCTTTGCTCCGGTCAAAACACTGGTTTGCCCTGCGTTTCGAAAGCGATGAGTTGACAATCGTTCGGGTTTCTGGAAATGACGTCTTTCACCACGAATCAATTTCACATTTTACGTCACGTGATGACGTCGAATTGCAGGAAGTTGTATGAGCTTTACTTGCTCTTCTTGTTCCATTAGTTTGGAATTGGATCCAGTGTTTCTAATGAGCATTTGCTGTTTCGCCGTTGTGATTTAACAAATGTAATTGATCATTATAATAATTTTAATAGTTAAATGTAAATTGTGTTTAAAAATATTTTATTATCTAATGTCAACTTTTTGCTTTATTTTAACATGGTTTAGCAATCTCGTCGTTACTGCGAGATTGGGTTTCTCATCAATGCTTATTGAGGATAGAGGATATGACATGTGGAAATTATCATTACGATACATATAAGTTTACTACTACATTAATATTTGTACATAATATGATTTCAAGGATAATTTTGAAATTCTAAGGTAAGGATTTATCATTTTACAATTTCAAATAATATACAACTTGACGATAAAAACTTGGCGTGTATTGAAAATTGCAGAAACAAAATGTCGCCCGCCATTTTATTTAGAGTAAAGTGTAAACCGGCCTGAAAAAAATTTTTAACACATTCATTAAATCTCATTTTAGTCTTCTCGTATTTAAAATATCAATCATTTGCGGCACGCTAATTAAACGACGCCTCAATCGGAAATACGTAGCAAACTCGCACGAAATAATTTTTTTTTGCGACGGAATCTATTGTAAAAGTTGATTTCAAGTCCTTAAAAATCCTTTAGATGTTTAGTCCAAATGAATAACCATACAACTTTTTAATACCTTTTTGCAATTTTATAATAATTATTTTTTGTTAACTCGTATTTATTCGTCGTTTACTCATATTTCTTTTCTCTTTTTTCCATTATTAGATGAGTCCCAGTTAGTTTAGTTTTTCTGTTTTCTACGTTTTATTGTGAATAACCTACGTGAGGACTGTTTTTGTTTTTTAAAAGCAAGTATTTTATTCAGTTCTGTATACTATATTTCGTTTTCTAACTTTTGTTATTTTTATTAGTATAAAATATAATTGATTATGGCCATGTCTACGACGAATGCAAGTAGGAAGAACCAAAATCCTCATGGGTTGAAGCAAATAGATTTAGACCAGATTTGGGGTGACTTACGTGAGGGTATTGAACAAGTTTATAAAAGACAGAGTATGTCTAGACCCAGATACATGGAACTATACACGTGAGTTTAATATATTTTTTTCTTTGAATTGATTTTCATATTGTTTTTAAAATTGTTTTTTTTTTATAGTCACGTTTACGATTATTGTACCAGTGTTCACCAACCTGGAACACGAACGGCTTCAACAAAGCCGAAAAAAGGTCAACCTTCTGGTGGTGCTCAGTTTGTAGGCTTAGAATTATACGAGCGACTTAAAGAATTTCTTAAAAATTATTTAATAAATTTGGAAAAAGTATGTATTTTTTTGTTATAAAGAGAAATTTAAGAGATTGATTGATTTTGTGGTTTTTTTTTTTAGGATGGGATAGATCAAATGGATGAAGACGTTCTTAGGTTTTACACCGTCCAGTGGGAAGAGTACCAGTTTTCAAGTAAAGTTCTCAATGGTGTTTGTTCTTATTTGAATCGGCATTGGGTGCGAAGGGAGTGTGACGAAGGCAGAAAAGGAATCTATGAAATCTATCAAGTGTGTTGTTGACGAAAGATTATTTAAAAACTGAATATACATTTTTCTTTTATCTAAATTACAGTTGGCTTTAGTAACATGGCGAGATTATTTATTTAAACCATTGAATAAACAGGTTAGCAATGAGTATAATGAAAGTTATTAATTTTTTTACAAGTTTAACGAGTCATAGATAATTGTTGAAAATATCGCAACATAGAAATTCTAGTTTTTGTGATTAAATTTTAAAATTATTTAATAAAATTTTTCCATTTTAAAGGTTACTAATGCAGTTTTAAAGTTGATTGAAAGAGAACGGAACGGTGAAACTATTAACACAAGATTAGTTAGCGGCGTTATGAACTGCTACGGTGAGGAAACTTTATTTATAAATTGTCAAATTTTTATTTAAACATGAAATTTGATTTCATTTATTCAGTTGAGCTTGGTTTAAACGAAGACGATCCTGGTGCTAAAGGCCAGAATTTGTCCGTATACAAAGGCTCATTTGAAAATAATTTTCTAGAAGATACTGAACGGTTTTATACGAGAGAGAGTATGGATTTTCTTAGGCAAAATCCAGTCACTGAATACATGAAAAAGGTACATAATTACAATTTCTCAAAATATATATTTTATTAAAAATAATTTTTAATTTCTGTTGGAAAGGCTGAAACGAGATTGATCGAAGAACAAAGAAGAGTTCAAGTGTATTTACACGAAACGACTTTAGAACCTTTAGCCAAAACCTGTGAAAAAGTACTGATTGAAAAGCACTTGGAGATTTTATTAGCTGAATTTCAGAATCTCTTAAACGACGATAAAAACGAGGGTAATCTAAAACTAATTTTTTTATATATATTCAATGAATTTATTTACATTTAATTACCTTCAGATCTGGGTCGGATGTTCCAGCTGGTGTCGCGCATTCCTGATGGTTTGGGAGAATTACGAGGTCTTTTGGAAACGCACATATACAATCAAGGCCTGACTGCTATTGAAAAATGTGGTGAAGCAGCTCTTAATGTAAGATCAAGGTTAACTACTTGGTTTGATTACGATACATCTCATTTTGATTTTCGAAAATAATTTTATCCCATTTCAGGATCCTAAAATGTACGTGAACACAATCTTAGAAGTACACAAAAAATACAACGCTCTCGTTCTAACAGCATTTAGTAATGATTCCGGTTTCGTAGCTGCTTTAGACAAAGTATAATTTGAAAAATTATTTTCTTAATAATTAATCATTAAAAATTTTTGTGTTTTTAAATTAGGCTTGTGGTCGGTTCATCAACAATAATGCTGTTACAAAGATGGTGAATACTTCGAGTAAATCTCCAGAATTACTTGCGAAATACTGTGATTTACTGTTGAAAAAGAGTTCGAAAAATCCAGAAGAAGCTGAATTAGAAGATACTTTAAATCAAGTTGTAAGTAGTTAAAATTAGTTTAGAAATACTTGGTATTACAATTTATTTTTATCTTTAAGATGGTTGTGTTTAAATACATTGAGGATAAAGACGTGTTTCAGAAGTTTTATAGTAAAATGTTAGCCAAACGACTCGTGCAACACATGTCAGCCAGCGACGATGCTGAAGTTAGCATGATTTCCAAATTGAAGCAAGCATGTGGGTTTGAATATACATCAAAGCTACAGAGAATGTTTCGCGACATTGGTGTTAGCAAGGATTTGAATGAGCAGTTTAGGAAACATCTAGTAAATTCCAATGAACCTCTGGATCTCGATTTCAGCATTCAAGTGCTCAGTTCTGGTTCGTGGCCTTTTCAACAGTCATGCACATTTTCATTACCAACTGAGGTTTCATAATCAATATTTAATGTGTTTGGATGTTATTACTGAATTCTTGATTATTGCAGCTGGAACGAAGTGTACATAGATTTTCAACCTTTTATAGTGGCCAACATAGCGGCCGTAAATTAAACTGGCTTTATCAGATGTCCAAAGGAGAGCTAGTTACAAACTGTTTTAAGAACAGATATACATTACAGGTATTAAACAACTTATTACAAATAAATAATTAGATTTTTTGATTTCAAATAACTGGTTTAAGTAAACTCTTCTTAGCACGGCATGATAAATCTTGGGTTTTTTGAACTCTTTAAAGAGGGGTCACTTGGTGCATTTGAATTCTGATTGTAGCTGTCAAAGGTTGATAGTTTTTAAGATTCGACAAGCAAAGATGGGATTTTTTTTAGTAGGAAGTTGAAAATATTAATCTTATTTTTTTTAATGGTTGTCTTTTTAAAGACGAAATTTAAAAAAAGGATTATATAATTTCTCGGTTGAGTGGCATTTAGTTATCCACTTAAATATTGTGCACTGTCACTGTAAAACAATATTTATCAAAGCGTTTTTGTTATTGTTAGATATTGTTTTATTATTTTGGAGTTTTAATTTTTCATTAATATAGGTTTTGCTATTTTATTATAATTTGAGTTAAAGATATAATTCGAAATATCAAACTCTGTAGTTAAACTAGTTAACAACTAATAAAGAATGCAATCTGCCTTATAGTTGCAATTGGTAAGAATATGAAGTAGGATTCGTGAAAACATTTTCAGTAAAATAATTATTGTACCGAAATATGACACAAGTGATATCTTAATTGATATTTGATATTCATCAAAAATTGGTATCTTTTTACTTGTTTCATAAAATTTGCATTTAAAATAATTCTTGTGAATTATTCAGAAATATAACACCTGCATAATTTTAACAATGTTTTGTTGCAATTATTAGTAATTAATTAAATTTTTTTATTTTATTAGGCTTCCACTTTCCAAATGGCAGTTTTATTGCAATATAATATGACCGATAATTTTACGTTACAACAAATGCAAGAAAGTACGCAAATTAAATTGGATTTCTTGATCCAAGTTGTGCAGATTTTATTAAAATCAAAATTGCTGGTCTGTGACGATGATGAAAACGATCTACAACCATCATCAGTTATTTATCTTTACTTAGGATACAAAAAGTAAAAAAAAAAATTTTTTTTAATTTAAAGTTTAGTAGTTGAAATGTTTTTAATATTTTACAGTAAGAAACTCAGAGTTAATATTAATGTACCAATGAAAACAGAAATGAAAGTTGAACAAGAAACCACACACAAACATATTGAAGAAGATCGGAAATTACTGATTCAGGTATAACTGAAGTTTCTAAAATTATTTTACAATTAATAACAAACATCGATGTTTATTTACAGGCTGCAATTGTTAGAATTATGAAGATGAGAAAAGTTTTAAAACACCAACAACTATTAGTAGAAGTAATAAATCAACTTTCACCTCGATTTAAGCCCAGAGTAACTGTGATTAAAGTGAGTAATTTTTAATACATTCTTACATTGAACATGTTTTTAAGTTGTTTTTGTGTCTTTTCTTTAGAAATGCATTGACATTTTAATCGAGAAAGAATATTTAGAACGGACCGAGGGACAGAAAGACACTTACAGTTATTTAGCGTGAAAATGGGCTTTTCTTGTTGTTAATGAAACTTCGTTCACTTTTTTTTATTTTAAATGTTAAAAACTACAAATGTACAAAAGAACCCAAAAAAACAATGCTAAAACAAATAATGTGTTATCTATTATGAAATCAGTTATTCGATAAGGAAGATGGCGTGAAAAATGGATTTGAATCGACTCACCCAGAATTAAGTTGTAAGCATAATGAAATTAAAAACTTTTCTTTATAAAGCTGTAGAATTACATTTTGGCTAAGCTAACTTTTATTAGTATCGTTCAGATATTTCCTTTTAAATTAACTTTCATTTTCCAACTGTAGTATACGAAGAAATATAAAATTTCTATTGGAACATCAATAGACAGTTTAATACAAAAATTACAATTTTAGAGTTATCAAATCGATTTCATGACATAAGTTATTTCTTTCCAACATCCATCGTAGCTATTCTTCTTGTAAAAAGAAAACTAAATTAATAATGGGTGAGGATTTGCAGGGACCAATAACATGTCTTCAGGAAGAAGCATCTAAAGATACCTTTGATCAGAACCAGTTTGGAAAAATTGCAGGGCCTTGTGTGGAATCCAATTGTGGGGCCTTTTTTAATTCTTATGATGAGTGTGGGGTGCGGGGCCCTGCCACCGATCCTAAGATAGAAGACGTGATTGTCCGCTTGTGATAAAAAACCCAATGTTGGTGGATACATCAACAACATTGCTGTCTATTTGCTCCGATATTAAAGCGCATTAAAATGATATAAAATGGCAATATCTTTATTAATTTTTAATACTTTTTTTTAATTTTAATAGTTTGTTTCTATAAAATTCCTTACGAGTGTTTTCAATTTAATGGTATAGATTTACCGAGCCCATTAGTAAGCAGCGCAAATTTCAATTGGTTTACTTAAGTCATTTATATGTGTAATGGTCACTAGAGGGTACGAGGCTTTTGTATAGCAAAATACTTGAAGAAATCAGGAGCAAATGTAATTTGATGCTTCACTTGTGCTCGTCGATGGATAACATAATTTGCGGAGGAAAAAAATCGATAAAGCAGCGATGATAATATTCGATAGGTGGATTATATTTTTTATTTGATTTGAATTGTAAACTCAAAATGACGATTAAAAAAATTGTGCGGTAAGAACTTTTATCTAAAGCTGCCTAGATGTTTTACGTAATTGATTTTAATTTTTTCTTTGTAATTTTATTAGAGCACTTACCCTTTTGTTTGTTGCTGGTTGCGTGCAAATAAAATTATTTTATTCTATACGACGATGCCGATGCCAGTATTACCGCGTGCACGTTAAATCGTATAAAGTGATTAATGCTGCCATTAAAAATTTGAAATTATAATCTTAAAATGTTAATTTAATAATCTGAAAATAAAATTACACAATTTTTTCACAGCTTTTATTGAACAAACCATGATTTGAATCAATCTTTAATTAAGTCGCAGTGTAACTGCAGACACTGAGGATTTATCTAAATCTGACAATGGCAGCGAAATGAGAAAACGAACGAATTTGGGATTGCAATATGCATATTATTGTTAGGAGCGAATGAGGTAGAAGTTCTTGAAGCCTAACGACTTCAAGACTACTTATAAAATATTAAAAAAATCAATTTGTTGCAATTAAATTGAACATTGATATATTTGGTCCTCAGTATCTGTCAATATACAAAGAAAAACACCTACAAACTGCCATCTGATACAACTATTTTAGAATTCTGAATATGATTGGCAGTCTTGTAGTGCTATATAACATTCAAATAGTCAACATCAAGCACAAAAAAGATACATTAAGTCTACAAGAAGTAACAAAAAGGTAAAATGGCATTGAGCAGTAAATGCACTGCCTCCTTATGCCTTCAATACTCAAAACATTTCCAATACAAATACATTATCTCAACCTCAACCCTTTAAAAAATAAATGTAAAAATCATTACAAAACTTTTACACATTAAATTTTAAATATACAAATTTTTTTTTAATACCGCAAATAACAATGTAAACAATATACAATATTTTGAGCTCTTAATTAATAGTAATTAATAAAAAATTAAATTAAATTTTCTTTTTCCATTTCAAAATTTGAAATTTACAAAAAACATATACAGCTTAGAAACATTAAGCATAATAAGTAAATTAGTTAATTAATTAAAGGACTTTCAAACAGGCAATTCATTCACAACCAACTCAAATAAACATTACGAGGCAGTGCCATTAAGAAATCGAGCAGAAAAATATCCATCCATTTGGAAACTGGTTCCCTTTACCCGTAGAAAGATTCAAACGAACACAGGCTTATTTAATTTTTAATAAAGCACCTGCGTAATCTTAATTTGCTGCCAAGATAAAAGAGTTGGTTGCTTATTCAAAAGCGGCAAACATTTTATCAATAATTTACAATTTACTTTTTCTTAATAATTTAAAACAACTTTTTTAATGCGTTTAAAACTCAAGCTTTTTGCAAACATTTAAAAAATTACATTTATTGCTTCGTTACACCAACCAATTAATCCATTCACAATTAATTAATTGCAATAAACTGTACAACTCCTACATGTTTTGGCAACACATACAACAGTATTGAATTTGGAGAAAAACTGAATACAAGAGAAAAAGATATTTTGCATGTGATCATCTGAATCTTTTAAGTACAGCCGACATTCATATTGATATGTTAAATATATGTTGTCTTTTACACAATAAAGGTAATTAGTTTGGATGCTAAAAGTTGAGTAAATACGACAAAGGAAGAGCAATCTAAACGAGCTCTGGGTCGAATGAATTAATTCATAGCAATAATAATTCGTATTAATAATAATAATAATAACACACGTGGTCAACAAGTTCTTGATAAGTTTCCTACAACACACAAGGTTGTTCGTTTAAGTTCTATAAAATACAAAACACATATACACACAATATTTTTCTTTTCTTTTTGTTGAAAAAACTTTTTTAAACACACTTAGTGGAAGCTGCAGAAGCTTAAAGTAGAGATACGACAAAATTTCTCATATTCCAGTTCAGTATTGATTTTTAACGTCGGGAAATAAAAAAATAAATAAATAAAATATCAATTTAGAATTTAAAAAAATAAAAAACTAATACGAATAACCATTCAAAACTAGTCTGTACACTTGTACTGTCGCATGAGCAATGTTATTGCCTTTCAATCTAAAAAGGGATTATTATGTCAAACGACAATATAAATGACCCTCAATACCATCCGTATTGCCTATTAATGCAACTCCCTCACCAATCACAGTTAGGCATTAACTTTTCACATCCATATCGAAAATAAAACTAATTCGATTTTAACTGGAATATGAGAAACGATTGGGGATAGGGAGATTTTGCATACCAGAATGAAAGACACACACACTGACTACCAGTGATATCTGATTGTCACATAATATTTGTGAATCGTGTGCACTGGCAGATGGTTGCCATTCAAGGCAAATCAAAGACAGTTGTACAATGTCCAATTTGAGTTGAAGTGCAGCATTTTAAATTTTTTTTTTTAAAACTTTTATCTTTTCGATGTTTTCAATTTAGAGTGAGAGTGAGAGCAGATATAGAAGAAATAAAAGGGTCTGTGTTGTAGGGCACCATCTCCCAAACGCGTATAAAATATCATTCTCTTGCGAGGAAGTCAATGCAAGACGAGTATTAAAAATGGCACGTAAAAGAACTTGTTTCGCACACTCAACAATTGTCGTTTTTAAAAACACAAGACACGTAATTTTTATTTTTATTATTCTTTTTGCGTTTTGCATTATACTTGTCGTTGCACTTAACGCTTCTTGCAATGGTTGCCTCGCGTAATAAGAGAATAATTGAAAAGTCTTTTAAGAAATATATATTTCTTTTTAAGATATGTTTTGTATTTTTTTCAATGAATTTTTTTTTATAATAGTAAATATACATAATTATTGAGATACGTTAACATGATTTTTTTAATTTTTTCTTGTTAATTTATTTTTCTCTTAAATTCGTCATCAGGAAATTTAATAGCAGTGTGGAAGTATTTACAGTTGGGTTTTGTGTCAGATCAGGGAAAATGGCTAAGTTTTCTTTGGTTTTTCTTATTGTTTTTAAAATTTAATTGAGCCTTGGTATGCTTATATGGGGACAAGGATTTGATGGAGATTAGGTGTAGTAGTATTGCATTTGTAGTATACATTTCTAATTTAAATTCTACATTTTATGTAATCACATTGTTAGCAATTTTTTTCTCTTAAAAAATTAAAATAAATAGATATATTAAATAAAAAAAGTGCAAATAAAGTTAGAACTATTTTACTTTCTAATTTCTTAATTGGGTTTTGATTATTTTTTAAATTAAACTTTAATACTAATTAGGTTGAAAAGGGTTTGAAAAAGTTAGATATTGTTAAAAAGCTCTTTAGAATTCAGCAAAATATACAAAATAATAAAGCCTGAGACAGATCCCTGCGCCAAATTGATTAATTTTTTTTATATTAAAATAATAATAATGATGGCTGAAATTTGCAAATGTATACATATATTTTAACTTATATATATAGACATATGATTTAAGTTGTATATATAATTCTAGATTATGGTCTCAGCCCTACACTCATTTTGTAAAATTAAAAAGATGATACATTTTAAAATTTTTCTAATAATGTTTTATGTAGATAAAGCCCTTAGCTTGAGAGAACGAAACACAACATGTAATACCCTGTTGTAATATACTTTGCATAAATACAAATTAGTTAATACTACGTAATTAAGATGAGCTCCTGCTGTTTTTGTCCCAATATAAGGCTTCTTTATTTCTCCTTTTATATTTTTCTTTATTTATTTTTTTCGTTTTTAGTATAATTTTTCCATTTTCCACTACTGACTGCTTTGAGTCATGCGTAAAAGTGTAATTAATTTCTGCGAAATTTTCTATTTTTTTTTTCTTTAAATAACTTACGCAAATGATTTTTTTTTTCATTCGCAGATAATTAAATACCATAAAATTTGTTTGCTTCGAATTTAAAAATAAAAATTTTAATTTTATTTGTTTTTGAGATTAAATAAAAAGTTTCATGACTCATTTTTGATATTTCATATCCCCAAAAATAAATGCTTTTCACACACTTTTGTCATTGAAAAGCAAACTGTCATTACAAATCCACCTGATTGTTAGATCAAGTTATTATCGCTTTTTAAGTTAAATATAAATAAAAAAAAATAAGCAAATTAAATATGAAAAATTTAAAAAAATGATAATAATATTAATAAAATTTAACAAAACTAAAAAACCAAACAAAAAATTTAAAACAGTCAAAAAAAATTATCCAAAACAATTCGTATTAAATTTATATTTTTTTCTTTTGAATTCCCTGACAATTTTCATTTGCTTTAATGCACGATAAAAATGCTGTTGAATAAAAGAATCATTTTTCCATTTTTTGGTCGATATCAAAATAACCAATTAAAAATTATTTTCTTAAACATATATAGAAGTAACGTGTGCTGCATAATCGAGAAACCAGCCTCTGCTTTTCTTTGATTTTCATTTCCTTTATGCGGCAGACCATCAAATCTTGCAGTTGTGAGCAGAATGTTCTTAGGATTTGATTATATTAAACATCACACCACACATTTAAAAACTAACTAATAAATCTTATCTACAAATGGTAAAACTCCCTTTTTAATTTATTTTTCAAATATTTATCTACCATTTTCATATTCCGTTTAAAGTTGAGCAGTTACGTCTACTCCTCATTGACTTCACTTATTAATTTTTTTATTTTTTAATTCAATAAACAAACTTTTAATTTTTTTTTGTGCGCAATTTTCACTATACAAATTCAGTATTGCACTCATTTAACAATTATATCTCTTCCCAGATAGTGATATTTAGCACCTTAATAATAGATCAAGAAAGAAGTTGAAATAAATAGGTATAAATTGCTAATTTTTTCCTCCAAAGTGCACCAGAGAATTCCTGTTCAATTATAAATTTAATATATTTTTTTTCCTATTTACACTATTTACACTAAAAAAATTCAAAAGCCGCAGCATCGATATACACAAATGCGCTTATAAATGAACACTTAGTAAGCAAATGCAGCAATAAATTATGATAACAATTAATATGTAGATATTTTTTTTCAATTTTTCTTTTCAGTAAAAGATATTTTTATTTAGTTTGTACCGTGAACAAAAGTTCGCATTAAAATTTGGCACAATTTGTTAGCTTTAAGTATAACCTCTAGTTTAGCCAAGAAGAAAAAATTTGTACTTGATCTCATTTTTTTGCGTGTTAAAAATATTAGCTTCAAAAAATGGTAGTCATATAATATATATATATATATCATTATGAAAAAAACACATTCACAGTATTCATTTACAATACCCTTAAACATCTTTAAATAGATTAGAAGTATAAATTGATCAGAAAATATCCAGTATATCTGACATGAGTAAAATCCACTACTATTATACAATATTATTTACAATACACTGTCAACACTAGTGAAATATTAGTTTTATACAATAACTTTTTCTTTTTTTTTTATTTAAAAATTAACAATTGATAGAGCATTTCCATTCAGACAACATGACTACACAAGTAAATGTATATTTTTTTATACATAATCTTTTCCTTATTTTTTTTTTTATTAATTTAATATTCATAATCTGAAGAGACTTAATACGTGAATATGATGGTATAAGTGCAGTTTAGCCATTCAGAACTATATTAAATGTGCATTTGTTATTTTAGGTGAAAAAATGAATGAATATGCATAAGTTTTTTTTTCTTTTTTATCCCCAAATTGCATAGTAAGTACCAACATCCTGCCGTCATGACGCAAAATACAAAAAAGGGTAAAATTATAAACCCTATTCGAAAAGCAGAGACTGATTTCAAGGTCAATTTTTCATATTATTAGTTTTTGTGAATTTGGCTTTCTTCTGATCTGACACAGAAATACAAATTGAAAATTTAATTCTTTTTTTTTTTAAATAAATAAATAATTTGCAGAATGAAATAAAAATAGCACACGTTACCCTATAGAAGGTCAGGTGGAAGTTCTAGTCGCAGGTGAGGGATCCGTAGTCGGGTTGTTGGGAGGGGAGGGGAAGAGCAGTTCTCTCTCAGCTGTGTCCCAACCATCCTGAGGCAGCTAACCTGTGGAATGAAAGGAAATGTTCCACTTGCTTGAGAGTTATAATGCAATAAAAATTGAATGTATCTATTTACACTTTATTGGTTTTAGCTTACGTCAGAGAATGAAAAAAATTCGTTTTGGATTAAAAGATATAGTGTGGACTGAAAATAAAAGTAGGATATGAGAGGATAAATTTTATTGTAATCTTTATAATGCAAAATTTAAAATTTTAAAAGTTAGTACAATAACTTACATAATAAAATCAATGAGAAGTTTATTGTTAATCAATTGTTGTCACTATTAATTTAAAATGAAATTTATTTTTGTATATTTTTTTTCTGTTTTTATTACTGTCGAATTAAATCGATAAGAAAATTCATTTGTATAAATAAGATTGAAATGAAACGTGCATCAGTAAGTACTGTTTAGATTTATTGAACCACAAGGAAATAATCTAAAAATTAAAAACACAAAAAATTAATCCAATTTCGCTGTACAAAATACAGCGACAATAAGAAGAAATGTCTGGGTGAAATGTGAACGAATCAAAGTAGTAAAATATTTATCAATTTTAATATAGAATAATAATTAATGATAATCCACTTTTTAATACTTCACTACATCACCCATACATTACAGTAAGAAAATTCTACACCATTCAAACAAATATTTTCAAATTCCAAAATATAGAAACTGTCCTACACAGCAGATATTTAACACAAAAAAAAATATTTAAAATTCTTTTCACTAAAATTTTTCATTTCATTATAATTAAGAAATTGAAAAAAAAAATTATAATTTAAAATTCATTTTTTAAAAAAATTTCATAGTATGTTTGCTTATATCACTCCTTGAAGTCAATGAGCAGTGGTTTTGATGTAATTAGGGGCAGTCAAATAACTATAGTAGCTCACGCCACTCGGATCTGTGGATATCCTATAAAGATAAGAGCATATATAGGGGGATAAAAGTCTGCAATTGCAGTAAAAATTGTTTGTTTTTAATATATATATATATTTATATTTTATAAGGTGACCACATGACTGCTTGACATACATCGCAGTGAAATTCGAGCAATGTGCAAAACAAATAATCGGAGTGTTTAAACATTTCTTGTGTAAGCCATTATTAGAAGATGATATTCTAATACTGAAAAACAATATTTTTCTTTCTAAAGGACCAATCAGTTTTTACCACCACTGAGAAAAGTATAAAGTTACTCGAGAATTATGAACTGGGCAGGACCATGAACATATAACAAGCTTTTTCTATATATAATTGAGTATAAGAGCCAGCAAATACAATTCATTTTATTATTTTTTTTCTTTTCTTTTTAAATAATGTTACGAATAATAATTATAATACTATTTATATGTTATGTATACGGTATATATACATTTACAAGGACATAGAAAAATTAACTTCTCAAGTTTCTTAACCTCACTGAGCACACATCTGATTATTGCTTTTTATTTTATTTATTATTAAAGAAGAAAAATTCAAATTATGAAATTATTGCAGATTTTTACCAGTTTAAAATTTATTATGAACAATTTTTTTCATTATTTTTTTTTAAATTCTTTTCTATTTTCGGTATCAAGAAAAATTTTAACAATAGAAATGTATGGGTAAATAAAAGGGTAAATAAAATTGGAAGTTATAGGAATGATGGTGTGTTATATTAACTATTCCATCAAGGAACATATTTGTTTTGATTAATTATTCTAAATTGTCTCAGTGCCGAAAATTCATTTTATTTTAAGCTTGTACACAATAAATTAATGAATTAATTAATTTTATTTTGTTTTCAAAATTATAGCTCTTTATTAAGTGTCGTGATGAAAGCATAATCAAACCATGATTGCTGGCATTATCTTAAGTCTTATTAGTTTGCATCAAGAGCACAATAATTTTTTCTTTTAATTGAAAACGTAAAATTAACAATTTTTTTTTCAATCTCAATTTGAATTTTTTTTTTTTTACATTTATTATTATTTAAATTTTTTTATTAATAAAATTAAACCTTTCACTCAGTGCAATAATGAGCAAATGTATTTTCCGTGCTCGCAAACATTTAGAATTAAAAAATTCTACTTTTTAACATTTAACGATTTTCAACTACTTCAGAGTATGTCAATAAACTGTAAGAAAATAGTTTCTGAGCACATACATTTGTGATTTTTCAAAAAACAAAAATAAAATAAAAATAAAATTTTTTTTGTTAAATATACAGACCAATCGCATGCAATGAAAACTGAAATATTTAAATAAATTAAAAATCCGCCAATAATTTCCTTTAAATAAAAAAAAAAAAAGATGCAATGTGCATAGACAATTTTTTTTATTAAGTTTATTATTAATAATAATAATTATAAATATCAAACTTAAAATTTTAAAAGAAAATTATATTAATAATCCTGTAACATCATCTGCCTCAAGATCTTGTCACTGAGGTAGGTTACATGGTCCTGACCAGAGGATTAGGAGAAAACAAAAAAAAATCTCTACATTAAGAATATATCCACGCACGCCACACCATTGTTACACAAGATATCAAATACAAATTTGAGCTAAAGGAATAACCATTCACGTAGTTATGTTATATGAACAACAAAAAAAATGAAAGAAAATTCTAATTTTTATAACTACATAAAAATGACATCAACAAGAGTTTTTCCATTAATTATTTTTTCCTTTTTTAATAGTCTCAAGTTAATTGACTTTCAAAAAAAGTTTAACCCAACTCTTGCTGTGATATGTGTCAAAAAACCTGTACAGAGTGAACACAAGTTTACAAATTGGTTGCAAACAACATTCTGGAATAGATTTATATTAACTTAAAAAATAAAAAATAAAAATCAAATTGAAATAAAAGATAAAATATTTTTTCTTAATAAATGATTCTCGTACAAATTCATTGCAAAATAACTACATTATGATTATTACTTAATAACTAAAAAATATTTATTTAAAAAAAAAAAATTAACAATTTCATCACTTGATTTTAGTATTCTTCAATAATCTAATGTTTAAAAAACTTTTAGTCAAAAAAATTAATTTTTTACAATCCATTATTTTCTACATTAATTATTACAATAATAACTTTGGACCAAAACATTGAGAACTATTTTACAAATCACCTTGTCAGAACCATTATTTGTTTTCAATATTCTAGACACCTTTTTAGGATTTAAATTTGTACAACTGATTTTAACTATCATTGCATATAAAAACAAAAAAAAATTATAAAATAAAATCCAAAAAAAAATATAGAAAAAAGAAAAATAAAGAAAAAAAATTAAAGATAAACGACAAGTGACTCGCACCACATGTTTATAAATCAGTAGACAGTGGCGTATGTGAGCACTTTCTAAATCCTATCCTTTTATTTCTATAACTTCCAGTGGTTGAATCGTTTATTTTCTTTAATAGGGAGCAAACTTGTTCCGCTCTGATTTCTTAGTCCCGTTTTGCGTTGTGGCCCCACCCCTCATTTTGGCCTGGAAGTTGGTGGTTTTTCGGGTCTGGGAGATGTCGCTGAGGTTAAAGAGGGCAGACGTGGCCGCAGCCCCCAGCCCAAGAAGTGGTGCCGGTTTGATGAGCTGACTCAAGGGGATGGCCAGGGGGCTGGGACTAGTGGTCAAGGTCGATGTCAGATTGGCTGAGGTCGTGGGGGTCGAATTCGGGTCAAGGGAAGTCAGGTTCTTATGCAGTTCCATGCTGCGGAGAGAAGGGAGAGGGAAAAATTGGATTAGACAGGATACTGCATGGAAAATGGAGTGAGTTCACCCGACTGGCTTTTTGATTTTTTATCCTTCATTTACCAAACATCAAAGGGCGAGTCCTGTGATCACACCAAAAAACATGCAGGCAGGTGATTGGTATATTGGATTTCGGGAGACGTCTTACATCTTTTTTTTTTTACAGCATGTGCATGAATTGCTTTTACTTTTTAGAAAATTTCAATTTTTCATAGTAATCAATTTTTATAAATTTAATTTTTAAAGTGTTAAAATGCCACAAGCGTCCCCAGCGAATTAAGTCCATTTTAATTGCCAGTTTTGAAAGTAGTATACTTTTCAAGCCAATTGAATTAACATTTTAAAAAAATAAAATTTTTAATACATTAAAAATAATTTCAAATTAGATTTTCATTGATTTTTCAAAACTGACTTAGCACAAACACCATGCACATCTGCCCGGAAAAATATTTTGTAGTTTTTCTTTTTCCTTGCTACAGACAAGATTACGAAAAGCCAAATGTGCTGCTTAATCAAAAGAAAACAATATTCTATCTTAGCGACTAAAATGAGAGTGCAAGATATATAAATATATATAAAAATACAGAGTGGAAACAAAGAAGCAGATTGGTAAATACCCTACTACTGCCATTCCAAATGACCTGCTGCACTCGATCAACAAATCTCATGCCATTACTTCAATTACCGTTAAGAGAATTAAAAAAATAAATTTTTAAATTCAATCGAAAAATAGTAATTTATTATTAAATTATTGTACTCTGTGCAGATGGTCAATTAGATGTTAAAAATAAATTTCAGGCTAACATAAAAATTATAAATAATTCTAAATTAATTCATTATTGGAAGTCAAATGCTTGTCAAATTCATAAATAAATGTAATTAATAATAAACTAATAAATGGTAGCCTGAAAGATAAGTCAACAACCAGTGCTGGACTATTCGAACAAACACATCGCATACATCTTTCATTGTTTATATTTCTATTATTTTAATCAATAAACTGAATAGATGACGAAGGGGACAATTTGTAGTTTCAATGCCATTACAAGAATGAGCAATAGCCGAATCAAGCTCGTGTTATCCTTTCATAACAAAAAAAAGCATAACAGTCACACTGCCATCTGCTAGCATTTACATTTCAAACATGTATTTGCAAATGTTAGCCAAGCAAATTTAGAAATGAAAAAAATTAAGAAACAAAGTTCAAAGACCAGCACTGTTGTCAATACACAGCGTGGGTAAGCGTAAAAATAGTAATAATAATAAATATAATCGTATTATATATATATATACTTAAAGGCTAATTAATACTAATCATAAATTACAATGAATTATGCTGTAAAATAATAATAAATAATTTTTTAAAAACAAATAAAAAGAAACAAAAAAATATTAACCACACAACTTCCATCACAGATTAAATATAAAATAACTGCAGTTAAATGTTTAACCTGTTATGTGCTGTTTGAAGAATAAACTACAGCTCAAAAGGCACATGCTGCTGAGTTTCTTCACAGGCAGAAACAAGCACTGAAACACTACACAATCTGAGTTACACATACTCACAGTACTAAAAAACTGCCAGATGGATTTTTAAGTTAGACATATAAATATTTAATAATTCATAGTTTCATTTCTTTGTAAATTTAAAAGTTTCTTATTGATTACCGTTTATTTTTCAATAAATCTCACGTGTAACACGGAGATCTATTTCCCTGTTTGCTTCTTTTCCAGTGTGTTTAGCTTTAATTTGGTTTAAGCTCGAATGTCAGTCCCCAGAGTAAATCCAATGTAAAGCCAAAACAGATTAATTGAAAAAATGGTGGTAATCACTTGCGTGAAACCGATAAAATGTTTAACAAAGCAATTGCTGTCCATTTAAGCAGACAACAGCTTTTAAATGATTTCAATTTTCCGACCCAATGAAAATATGCTAATAAACATATTGAACGTATTAATTGAATAAACTGCTGTTCCAACAGTTATTTATAAATTTAAACTGTATTTTACATGACAATTGAAACTATGAATTCAAAGATTTTCAAAAACTTCTATTCATGCCATATACAGACAGCAAGGGAAGTGCAAATCTCGAAGTATCGATTTATTTCTCTCTCTATTATTTGTATTTACAAAAAAAATAAAGGATTCAGCTTCATCAAAACATGCAATTAGAAAAGTTTTTTCGTTCAAGTGCCAATTAAAGAGAAAATAATAATGTAAAAATAAAAATAAAATAGAAGTACGTTTTGGAATTACTTCACAGTTTGACAACAAAACATACGAGAAACTCGAGGAAGCGGATAAAAGAAAATTGGAAAACTAAAAGAAAAAAATAATAATCAAGCTCGTCTTATGTGCACAATGCAAAATTAAGGAAAAGCCATGTTAGTTTTTTGTTTTTAATTTAAAATTTCTTTTAAGGACGAAAGGAATATGGAGGTGAAGGAATATGTGAAAGGAGGATCGGATCCAGAGGTGTATCTGGATAGTTTCCACTTCTGGCAAAAATGAAGGGGTGAGTTTGAGGAGCGGATAAGATGTATCCGAGGGATAGGGCCAATCTAACAACAACAACAATCATCACACTTACCCTTGTTGTCAGTTAGAACAGCAACTGTCACTTTAAACTCCTAACCTGACTTATGTATATAAAACTTAAGCTTACAATTCAATAAAATGCTCGATATTCAATTTTTAAAAATTATACACAAAACAATTTTTATCTTTAAACTGTAGCCTCCCTGTGATAGTGCGTAACGGAAAACGAAAAACAAGACACAAAAAACCAAAACCAAACACCTACCATTTAACGAATCTTTTTTTAAAAAACAAATAAAAATCAATTTCACTCACCTCGTATTAATGAGGTATTGCGCCATGCTGATTGCCTCTGGGGTGCCAGTGATTGTAACTGAGCGGTCTTTGGAACCTTCTTCAGAGTTGGAAATCTTTATAGTGGCACCTGAGATCTGTCTGTAATGTATAAAATTCAAAGAAAACAAAACAAAGTCGAATAATCATGCGATTTTCTATTATAATTCCCATTATGTAAAAAAATCTCACCTTATTTCATTGATTTTGGCCCCACCTTTGCCAATTATGCAACCTATAAGGTCATTAGGTATTGTCATTTCATGAGTTTGGGTCTGTGTGTTGCTTAACGTTCCAGGCCTGGCAAAGTTATTTGTCGCAGCCATTGCAGCAATTGCTATGAAAAGTATTAATTTCAATACATTAAAATTTAGAATATACATTTTTTTCGGTTGAAAGTGGAACTGCATTAACATTAATATAACATCGATTTTATAAGTAGCCTTCATGTAAATGTAGCGTATATTTTAATTCCCTCGCCATCATTTGCATCAAGAATCAGTAATTTTTTATTCTGATTACGTAAATAGCAATTCCAGATGAATTTCAAATTTCCCCTGCTTTAAATTTTTTTCTCTTTAATCGTGCTCATATGCCAAAAATAAAATAAAAATTGCCTCAACAGCAAATGACTTAACTTAAAAATTAAGTTATATTAAAATTTAACATTTTAGCAGCTTATGAATGAAAATGTATGTTAATAATCACCTTGAGGTGTTAACGCCGCTGCTGTTAAATTATGTCCAGGGATTATAGGCGTATGCTGCAGCGCGAGTTGATGAAGCTTTGTCAGCTAATTTAGAAAAAAAAATGCAGGAAATTAACCAAAATTTGCAGTTTATTAAATTGGGATTTATAATAAAAAGATTGAAAAAAAATGTCAATACCATACTCACATCTGGATGAGGAATTGCGTACTGGCCCTGGATTGTGTATGCCTGACCCCCTGCGAAGATCACTGGTGGCATTGCTGGCTTTGGACGGTATGGGATTGTAGCCCCCTTCGGCGGGGACTGAAAATAGCCATCAAACAATATTCTCATTATTTTACGATCGTTTAGTAGCAACGCGCGAAAAATAAATAAAGACTCAGAGTTTTATTTAAAGTTCACGCCTGCAGTCATTTAAAAGCTAAAAACGAATGAGAAAAATTCCCAATCTGTTTCTTATGAGTGCTCAAATTCAGAAACAACACGTGGCTCGAAAAATTCAATTTCATCTTGTTAAACAGCAAGATTCTTATTTAAAAACCCCATCTGTATTCAATGAACACATGGATATCATAAACTACAATGCCTTTTTGCGTAAAAATTGCCTACCTCAAGCATTACACAACAGATGTGGTAGATGCACTGCGTAATCGCATCAGACGTTCCTGAAATAGTGACCGCTCGTTCCGTCGAATTTGGTAACATTTCACTAGCCACTTGAATGGCGGCTCCAGTTACCTGCAAAATCAAAATAATTGTAAATTCCAAGATCTAATTGAAAACAAATATTTACCTCTCGAATTTCTTTAATCTTCGACCCTCCCTTTCCAATGAGTGACCCGCACTGACTAGCAGGTACAATGAGGCGTAATGTGATTGGCGGTTTTGGCACATTACCACTGTTTGATGTGTACTGCAAATCCTGCAATTAACAAAAGCAAAGCAAACGAGTCAAATAGTGCGAGTGAAATCGATAAATTTGTGTTGGGGATTTGTTTAAAGATTTTTAATGTATTCGGTGTTACCCATTGGTGCCCTTACATTAGGGTGATACAGTCCTACCTCTTCAAACTTCTTGCAGATAAGTGAGAAAGCTTTAAATATGGCATCTGTAGGTCCTGTGACCGTAACGATACGTTCCGGACAAGAGCCATCTGATATGTTGATTTTGGCACCGCTCTGAAATTAAAAGTCAAACAATATATCGAGATAATTTTTGTGATGGCAATCATGTGTGGTGTGTGTATGGCGCGGAACAAAGACGAAAACATCAAATTTCATCACATGTTCAACACATGCGAAAATATATTTATACTCTAATTAGTCATAGAAAAATTATTCCGATGGCTATTTTAAAAGTATAAAATTTAAACGTTAAATTTTTTTTTTTTGGCTTACTTCTTCACGAAATTTCTTTATATTGTCTCCTTTCTGAAAATAATAAATTAAGATTTGTTTTTATTTTTTGCTATTTAATAAATAATTATTGATTTTTTTACCTTCCCAATTATGCTTCCAACTTCCTGTAAACATGAAAAAGAAAAGAAAAATCCATAAATTTTTTAAATTTCAAAAAAAAAAAACAATTTTTTTTAATATAAATTTAGTTTTTCTAAAGTAATCAATTATTGACATGGAGCTTGGGTGGATGTTTAATTATGTTTACTCAATCCCTCCAATGCCATTAAATTTAAAAGCAAAATAAAAAAAATTTTTTAAAAAAAATCCCATCATCTTACACAGCCTAATTTGCAACCCAATTTGAGTTCCTGGTGCTAAATTTATCTATCAGTTATGCATTTGACAGACAAGGAAATTACGTCATTTAATGGATCACAATTCATTTGCTCAAACTCCTTAGGAAACTGCACTTTAATAAAATTTTTAAAAATCAACGTCATTAACAGACGTTACGGTAATTTATCAACATTCAGTCTGCTATGGTTTGCGGGTACCAATTTAAAACACTTTGAAAATACACTGAAAAATTAGAAAAAAGAAAACACAAAAGGATTTTGCAACTTAAAGGATTAAAAAAATTTTTTGTTTTAAAAAAAGAAATATTAAAAAAAAAAGTACAAAACAAGGCCACAGACAAATGGGTAGCCAAGTTGTTAATCTATTTTTTTTCTTTTAAAGAAAGGAAAAACTTTTAGCTGCTATTAAATTTTATTGCATGCTTAAGATAAGTCCATAACAAACAAAGATAGAAAAAGAATAAGGGGAAAAAAATAAATAAGTAAAAGCGAACTAATTAAAACATTTTGATACAGATAATCAAAAAACCTACCTTTCCCTGCATAATCAACCTGATAGTTAAGGTGACTGAGGGACCGTCGTTGGGCAAGGACTTAGTTTCTATAGATGCCATGGCCAGGTACCACAAGATTTGACGCTATGGGCTTGTGGGCAGAACAGGCAGATGGGCGAATCGTGGGGGTAGAGTTGGAGGAACGCAAAAACGCAACGTAGAAGTGACCGAAAAATCACAGGAGTTGAGCTAGGATTGGAATGTAAAGACAAAAATAAAACAAAATGACAAAATAAAAATTAATTTAAAAAAAAATAAATAATAAAAAAGAAATAAAAATAAAAATTGAGGAGGAGATGATAAGACATAAAAAGATCCGTGAGATATAAAAATTTGGTAGTAATAAATATTTGGTTGTTGGATCAGATAAATAGGGATACAAAAATGGTGGTTGCTCGGTTTTTGTGTTTTGTCTGGTGTATGTGGGGGAAAAACATTTGCTCACTTGGTTTGTCAGGAGGATGGATCTGGGACTTAAAGCCATGTAATCTCCAAGGCACTCAGGCTAGGTAGCCCATACAAAGTGGAGAAGAAAGGCACCTTATCTACCCTAGCAGAATGAAAATGGCCAATTAATTCCAATTGGAGGAAAGCAATAAGAAAAAAAATTCGTAGGCTGCTGAATATCGCAAATAAATAAATAACTTATTAAATCATTTTTTCATCTCCAATCTTCATTCATTAAAAGTATATCAGCAGATTCCTTACAAGTCCTCATCCAACCGCGTTTTCAATGTGCAGCCACCTGGGTAGCCCATTAAAACCATATAAATGGTGTAACAGTAATTAATAACTGCAAAGGGCAATTTTTCATCTGATCCAAAAATTTTCTTCATTTAAATCACTTCCGCAATAATAAAAAATAAAATGTCAAATAAATAATTTTCAAAACAAAAAAAAAAAATTTAAAACTGAAATTTCATTAATTATTACAGCAACGAGTGATATTCACTTACGACAATCAACGCTAAGAGACAATTAAAAAAAAACCCAAGAGTAACGATAAGCCCCTGTCGGTACTCACTTATAGCACACTCGATTCAACTCCAGCAATCCGCCAGCGCCCGGTGCAGAGGTGCGAGCGCCAAATGCGAGCTGTGTGAGACCAGCCTCGCATTGGCGACTAGCGACACCGTTTTACGCCAAACCGAAATTTGCTCCAACCCACTGTTATTATAGTTATCTTCATTTGGCAACAAGCGGCGCTTTCGGGACCCCTTTTACTCACTTTGCCAACTAGTTTTCCGTACTTGTCACCACACTACCACAAAACACCGCATTTACTGATGAAAGAAATGGTAATTGTCAAGTCTTTTATTACTACTTGTTGGCTTTTTATAACGCCACTATAGAAAAGAAAAAAAATTGCTTACGATCGTTTTATTCCTTTCTAGTTTTTAGTGCAAAATAAACTCCACTACTGTACGCCCCAAAATAAATATGACGTAAAAAATTATAAAACAAAATAATTATTTTCGAATTTTAACATCGCACAAGCTGCACCTGTTAATATGGCATAATTGCGATATTCCTTCAAATTGCTCAATTATAAACTATTTTGTGGCCTTCTTTAAACGATCGCAGCTTTTAAACGTAAATACCGAATTCTATTTTAATTTTTTAAAATCTAACTTTATCGCAAGTCGCTAACCCTTTGATGGTTACTGGATATCGACTATTAAAATTGTTACGGTGTGTTTTGCTTCCCAAATTAAATAATTTCTCATATTTAGAAAACGATCTGGCTCTCCGCCAGTTAGTAATAGTTGTTTTCCTACCGATTTCCTTTCAACGTTGGTAAAGAGTTACACATATTTAGAAGCTGTAAATTAAGCCAAGTAGACAAGTTTTTAAAGAATAAATTAATTTTGTTTTAAATATTTCTTTAGCACTTAACTCAAATCCAGAATAAATTAAGTAAATGTATTTTTCTTAAATAAAAATACTATTGATCTATTTTCGACTTGACAACTTTGCAAACAAACAAGATGCATAAGCTCGAGCTTAAAAAACAAAATTTCAATTTAAATTTGCTCGTCTCTCATTGGCCACAGTCGTATCAAGAACAGACACTGAGGAATGGCATTTCTGTTCTAAGAAATAAATTCCTCGTGACTCTGAAACAAAATACTCGAGACTCGGATTGATGCGACTTATAAAAGTCCTAGGCACAATGGAAACATAAGCAGACCCCACATTCGCACCCAAATTTAGCCCAAATTGCAAACTCTGCTCCCCGTGTCACTAATGAAATAATGAAGATTGACAAGTTATAAAATTAAATTGAAAAATTTTTAAATATTTAAAAAAAGATTAAGAAAATTAGACCACACTCGATAGTCTTTCTTAAACAATTTAAGTGAAAAGAATTTCCTATCTTGGCTAATTAAAACCAGAAATATATTTCGAAATAACTGCTGATTAATTCCTCCAGTTAATGTACTTTGACCCGACTCAAATACCAAAAAAAATATCAATAAAGATAAACATTGCTGTGATTGATACTTAACAGTAAGTAAAGTGCGATAAATCGACTGACTAAAAAAAGTCAGTAAATACGATAACAGGAAGACATTAAATGACACGAAACATCCGAAATCAATAACTGCATTCTGCGACAGGTTTTACCATTGTAATTAACTTCGCTTAAAAAATATTCCAAGTCTACGTATTCGTAATATTATGTTCTTGCATAGATGCGAACTTTCACCACCACCAACTTATTAAATTTCCTGTTTACTCAATTTCCTGACAACAAATTGAAGAAGGATTTTTTTTTCTTTTTATTCTTGACTCAGTCGAAATTAATTTTTCAGCGATTTAAATCCGAATTAAAAAATCAGATAAAAACACTACCACTCGGTTAAAAAAAAATTTTTAAGTCTAAAGGATCTCTTTAAGTCGTATTCAAATTAATTATAAAATAAAAAAAGTTAATTAAAAACAAAATAAACAATATGTGATTACCGGTTTTTTTAATACTTACAATTGATGAACCAATTCAATGGCAAAACACCTCTTGCAAAACGCCTATTTGTTATTTCCTGAAATGAAACGTTTTATTTAAATAATGAATAATTTTAAGTTTATTATTTAAAGTATTAAAAAAAAAATGTAAAGAACAAAAATGAATGGAAAATTAATTAATAACTTCGTGTAGAAATTCCCATCAACTTTGATTTTTGCACCCAACAAAAACAAGTTTTTCTTTCGTTACTGACACCCTTTAATTACACTCTGCAAATAATAATTTTTTGTCACAATATATTCTACTTTTATTTACTTTTTAAAAAAATCAACTAAAGCTCAATTTTAAAATTTAAAAGAAAAAAAAATTCAAAGCTCTCGAAATGAAATTAGTTTCAACTAAAAATTCTCTTATCAATACTGAATTTCCATCAATTATTCATTCACCCTCTGCCTATTTCCATACCAATTTTTAAAGTTAAAAGATTTAGAGCAAAGATGGTGAATTGCTATGTAATTTAATGCCGTTTCACGGGCACCAGCAAACGAGTGATTTTCTTCTTTTTTTTTTTAAGAAAAAAAAGAAGTAAATCGCGTGTTAAGTTAAAATTAAATTTTTTTTTTTGTGAAAAATAAAAAGATAGTGATACGTTATTGACTAAGGTTTTTAAAAAGATAAGAATAGTTTTCGGTGCCCAGTTCAGTTCAACAACATTCCATCACAAATCATGTGCTTTGTGCTATTCTAGTTGCAGAGTGCGACAGCCAGTAGTTACCCCAGCATAGAATAAAAAAGAATTGAGCTATTGTCAACTTGAACTGGTTTTCGACAATCATTAAATGTAATAAAATATTACTAAGCAACGACAACTTGAATTTTCATCGATTTTTTCTCTCTTTCCAAAACCCAGTTCAAGTTGCAAGCACAAATTGTACATGGTATTTATTTAATCGTTGATTATTCCCAAAGTCATAAATATCAAATAATTACAAATCCTAGTCATAAACAAATCAAAAAATATTTACCCAAACCACCATTTGTTTTTCAAAACAACTGATTTCGTTTTATCAACCCAAGAAACATGTTTTTTTTCTCCCTTCGAACCAAATTAAAAAAAAACTACATATTTGAAGGTCAAGTTGAATATTCAACTTGTTTCACCGGCTGTTCTATTTGCCCCTCCCGACATACTTTAAGATTTAATTTGCTTTAATAATTTTATATAAAAATTTTTTTTAAAAATCTCACATGCAAAAGCGAGTTTTTTTTTAAAAAAAAAATCTAAATTGAATTTCGACTCATTCAATCACACTTGACTTCAATCAATTGTTAGCAATTGTATTAAATTACGTAAGTATAAAAATCTAACGTGATTCGATATACATTAAAACCGATATAAAATACTGAGATAATACATAAAAATACACAGACACAAATAAATAGAAAGTCACAAACAACAAGACAATAAACGAAAAGCAGTAAGCAAAGTAAAAAACGAGAAGATTTTTAAAGGTGTTTTTAGAGGCTAAAATGTACACAGATTATACCGGGTGATTGGCTCCATTATGCTCTACTAGTAGTAAACTCTACATTTCGCACTGCTGCCATCTCAGCTCAGCGCTATGCAAAGCATTTTTACGCTGGGTCGCACCACCGAATGTCGACTTAAGTATTTTTAATTGTCTTGCAAGTGGGCGCCGTTTGGTCCTGCTAATGCGAAAAATTAAGGCGAACCCTCCAATCAATGCCCAACAAAGATAATGGAGGGGATTAAAACGGAGCGAAAGAGGCGGCTGTAAACGCCACGCTTATAGCAAACGATAACGAGATATTAAATGAAAAAGAGAGAGAAATCCGCCACTGAGAGAGAAAAAAATATCACGGACGATGACGGCACACATAAGCGGAAAAGCGAGCCACTGCCGCTCCACATACACAGCGCAGGCAAAACAGCCACAGCCAGGTACCAAACACACAATGGACGCAAGGCAAAAGCACAGGCTGGGTCAGTCGAGAGAATAGGCCTACGGTGACGAACTCAATTGGTCGTGTAGCTCCACGTGAAACGCATACAGTGCAAGGAAATGTAGGTGGACGTACCTTGGTTTGTTGAAGGAAGGGCTGGATTGGGTTTGGCGGGACCAGGGTTGGTTCTTGGGATCTTTCGGGACAAGATGCAGGGATTGAACAGGGTAGGAGTTGCTGTTCGTGCAGAAGAAATCGAGGCTGTTGAAGGACTCATCACTTACGTCAAAGTACTGCGCCAGCCAGTATAGTTGGTTTGAAAAGCGCCCTCTTTATATTTCTTCTTCGATCTTATTTTAACTTTAAGTGATGAAAGGGTGTTGATTGTTACTAAATTCTCAACGTGTGCTGATTGTTTTCTTTTCGATGGAAGAATCGACAAGTTGAGTCTTGGAAAAATTTGGCTCTACTTTATGTGGCGTAGGAGCACACATCGACCACGTGGCATCATGCGGTATCAAAATGGCCGCCACTCCTGACGTTGCAAGCGGGATGAAGGCATCGACCAGTTTCCCGCAACAGCTGGGCGACACGTGTGATTACGCTGGGAAAATGGCACCGGAGCTGGAAAAAGAATTTGTTAGATTAAAAGGTAACATATTTATGATTATCATGGGGCGTGTTTAGAAGGCTAAATAGGCGGAAATTACGATAAATAAAACGCACTTCGCAGGCACTGATTATGTAATACAAACATTAAAAAAACATCGATAAATCTAAATCCCAACAAATCACTGCCATTTAACAATTTTCAAATCCTTAACAAAAATCATCGCTCACACAAATTACTTTACATTTTATTTTTTATTTTTTTTATTTTCAACTGTGATTTAAAATAGAAAGTTTACGATGCCGCACAGCGAAGCCCTTTTGTTTGCAATCGAAGCGCGTGTCCCTCAGCGGTTGTTTTTAGATTATTGTCATTTAAGCTGAAGTGGATAAATAGTTTATCGAGGCCTAATTAGTTCTCCCTAAATTTAACGCAAATGCACCTTTATGCCAGCCAACGAGCGCACTCATTTTCCCAGACTTAAAAGATGATGTAATTTCTCAATTAGTCGCAACAATTATTTTGCTTTGAGTTTCACGTGAATTAAAGCAATTTCTCTCCTAATTTGGATCGGATTATCAGAGAGATAAATGTTACAACAAACGAGATTGCAATATTTATACATATGTCGGAGCAAGTCAAGGGTATTCAACTGTGTTCTTGAATTGAGATCTCGCTTGATTTAATAATGAGGTCGATTCTTGTCATTGAAATTGCTACGTAAATCAATAACGGAATTCAACCAACCTATTTTCGAAGGTCAATAATTGAAGCTTTAAACTGATGCTCGAGTTTATGATTGGTTCGACATTTTTGCCTACTTAAGTGAAATCTAAATTTAGGTTTAAAAACCAAATTCGTCACTGACTCGAGAATTCGCTCTATAAAACACATCGTCAACATTTAAAAAAAAAAACTCTTTATTTATCACCCAAAGAAAAAAAAATTGGATTTTCAACCTTGAAAAAAATTTCCAGGAAATCAAATTGGCTTATTATTTTCTTTTTTATCCTTGAAAATGTGAAATTGATGCAGCCATTTTGGAACTAAATTTCATATTAAATCTTGCGTAGAAGAAAACGAGTGAAAAGCGTTAATTTGTTACAATTTCGGGACGGCAATGGTCTGTTAAATTAGTTTGTGGACTGTAGAGAAAGAAAGAGAGAAAAGGGAATGAGCATCTCATTAGATTTTAATGGTTTTTGCTGAGTCGTATGACAGAAATGTACACACAGTCACAAATGAGTATATTTAATTGCTGAGCTTGTTTCGTTGATTTGCATGTTGACATTTTTGCATCAAGGAATGTCGGGATTCGCATTTTAAAAATGGAAGAACATAAATATTTGATTCATTATTGTGAGAATGGCAATTTGCAGTTTTATTTTAGTCAAGAGTTCATTGAAATTTCGAGAATTTTTAAAATGTCGAATATTTTTTTCCAAAAGCAAATATGATTAAGTTGTGAATGTGAAGTAAACATTTGAGCAAACTTTTCTCTTAGAAGGTGAATCGCGACAGTCAAAGTGTCGTAAAAGCTTTCCAACATCTTTATACAGATCAAAGTTTTTCTTGAGCAATGCATTCAGCATGTAAAGAATCTTCATTTTAGTGTTTGAAAAGAGGTTATTGGATGGAATGCAGGCCAGCCTCGATGTTAAAAGCATATCGATCGCCGCATCTGCATTGTATTGAATACCTGCTGTGTGGTCTTGCTGACAATCTTCATCAATGAAGATATCCATTTAAAGAGAGTAGGGAAACCAGGAATCACATCCGATCGGTTTGCTTCTTCTTTTACCAATCGCAATGCGCATGCTTCGTTCGCAACCTCGAAAACTTACTCGCACTGGAGGTTTGCAGCTGCCATGCGATTCCTCAGATTCGATTATGGATGCCGTCTTTTCAAAACTGAATATGACAGGCACTTTATCATCATCATTGCGGATTCTAAGGGACTAGACACAAAAAATAAAAGAAAAAATTGTACAAGTTTTCAACAAACTTGCGGATTGATACGGTTTTTAAAAAAAAAAAATTTTATATAAAAGATAAATAACAATATTCGATTTAAAAATATATATGATATTAAAAATGAATGGGGGGAATGATTAAAGTCAAACTGTGATAAGGATTATGACATTAGTTTTATTCGAGTGGAATTGAAATCGATTGGCGAATAACCGTAAAATGCTATTGGGATTTTTTCCTATGTATCTGCGATTATTTGATTATTGAGTCTTGTATTCGTAGAAGCTTGACAGATGTTTTAGAGAAATGAAAAATAAAAAAAAATAAATTCGATCAAGGTTCCGTGATCGAATGGAAACTCGGGATAAAATGTGAATGTTTAGATAAGTAAAACATTTGGTTTGATTGTTTTATCTGGTCGATTGCCCGCTTAGGTGAAATTTTCCTTATCGTTTAACGAAATGTATTTGTAATTACACGCCCGATAAGTATTGAAATGGAGTTATAACTTACAATTAAACCGGGTTCCTAATTAGTTGGAAGAATTTAGGAAATCCAATTAATTTATTCATTAAAATTGACCCTTTGTTACGTGGATTAGCAGTAGTCGCAATTAAAAGGCGTTAAGCTTAAATAACTTTCCTTTTTGGATTAAAGGATACTTTGGATGTGCAAAATCGTTACACAGCAAAATATTATCGAGAAAGGGATGGGTAAATCTGAAAATTAAACGCGAAGTGCGACGTTTTCCTATTTCTAATCGAAGCTGTCGTGATAGTGTTATCAAATCTATTAAATTTTTACGAATTTTGATTGCGAAATTCCGATTTAAATTCTAGTCTATTATCATGCTTTGGTAGACTTCTAATTTAAAAAGAAAAATATTTTTTAAAATTATTTCTATTAACTGTATTAGGTGAAAATGCAATGAATTTGAAGCAAAGAAATAAAATGAAATAAAACGAGCAAATTGGTTGAATCGTTAGCATTAATTTGTTCAAATACCACTAGAAAAATAATAGATGAAATTGATTTTCTACCTGCCGGGGCAATGACAGAAACTGAGCGAGCGCTTGGAATATTTTATATTCAGTGCAACGGGTCATGGAACTAAAACGAGTCGTATTTAAAGCTAATAAAACATGTGGTATTTCATGACTCGGAACTAAATTTAGAAAAATTAATGTAATCTCAACTACTATTTATCAACCAAATCCTATGCAAACAATTGATGAATTAAAATGTTTGTTGACTAACATTCGCAGCAACCGTTAATGACTTTGATATCGATTTTAATATTTAAAAAAATGTATAAAAATTAATCTTCCGTTTTTCCCCCAATTTAATCTACTAAAAAATACATTTGGAAATGCGTGTAAAATCTTTTTTCCCATATTCAATCTCATGCGCATTTATCTTGATCAATCGTAAAGAGATTTTTGCGATTCATAAAAAAGTAATTTAAATTTAAAAAAAAAATTTTTTTTACTTGTTTTTAAATCAAAAGGAAATTTTAATTAAAAATAATTTTTTTTCTTTTGTAATCCTTATAAAATGTCACGCTCGTTAATTTAGTGATCCGTTTTGAATAATATGCGGATTTTATTAGCAACACATGGTACGGCAATTGTAATTCATTTTGTCACTGATTGCCCTTTGATCAATGGTTGTTCATGTCATACGATACGGAGCTGTGAGTGTTGGTGTAATTGACCACAAATACAATGTCATCAATCTTTCAACATTTTTTTTTTTTTCCTCTACATTTATTTTTATTTTCTTTTTTAAATTTCGATCTTAGCATTATTCATTATTCATTTGATTACACTACATGTTTTTCAACCATTTAATATTTCAAAACCTTTTTTTTTCTTTTGAAATAAATCGATGCTGTTTCGGGCGTGGTGTTGCACGAATCACATTCTATTCATATCCACAGTTGGTCATCGAATGGGCATTAAATTAATGAATACACTGTAAACGTAAATAGCAAATCTCTTCAATTGTATATTATCACAACGTGACATCCCTGATTTCTCACTTCCGATTTTTTTTTCTTTTATTTTTATTTAAATCCTCAATTCACACTAACGTCTGAATCATTTTAGGAAAAAAGAACAAAGTGGAAAAAAGCTGAGGTGTTTGCGATTTGAAGTTGGTTTGTGAAGAAGCGAACTTGGGTTCTTTCTAAATTGAATTTGCATTATCCTCCTGGCAGATTGAGCATTTGTCAAGCCTTCGTTTTCTCACCGGGTGGTTCTGATTGCAAAGGTTCAAATCGAGAAAAGGCAACGGTCCATCAAAGTCGGGCCAATGCCTCGCAAAGATGCGCCGAGTAACCGATGGGAATGAATGAATGACAGTTTGGGAAAGAGTGTCTTTGCAGATGCCATTCCTATCACTAATGCGCGATTGTCTGATTGCTATTGATTAGAACTAAGTCAAGGGATTTGAACACCCGATAATTAAGTTGCGCACATTCCTGTCACCCTGAAATAGGTGGCGCCATTTAACTCGGTAAAAGATATTTATCTGCGACGAGTTAATCGCACCCGATGCATATTTTTTCTTCCTTGAGAATGAGTGCTAATTATGGTCTAGAAAAGTGCAAATTAACATTATAAAAGTACTGATTGGTGGCTTTCTGTGTCGACGATAAGAATAAATTATTTGAAAAAAAAAAATAAATAACTTTAAAAAATAAAAATATGAAAACGTGAATTCGATTGATTGTGTCGAGGTTTTTACGGGAGGGAAAATTGCGCTTGCAATGGATTTTTTTATTGTTGCGCTGACTCAGGATTTCGGGATCGAAAAAGCATTAAAAACAAATTCGTGAAATTCTTTTTAAGGCATTTTTTCTCGCCGAAATAATATTTACGGGGAGTACAGAAATAGAAATATAATTGGTGAAATGTGTTTGTTTATTGGGGCTCTCGGTGGTATCGACAATTCGTTAATCATTTTTCGTCTTATTCTTACTTAATTCTCTCCAGAAACCAATTTCGACTCGTATTGATTTGCGGCTATTTATAACTTTTTGCTGTATATCCGATATCAATAGAACCTTTTAAATGTAGAAAACATCATTAAAAAAATTTTTTTTTTAAATTTATTTTCATCTTTTGCATTAAATTACATATTGAATTATATATTGTGGATTGGAAGATGGATGAATTGGCCTTTGGTAGCTGAGAGGAAAGTTTTGCAATTTAGTGATAAGAAGTTAGGGAAAGGTAAGGCTGCTTTTAGAGTAAAGACATTGCTGCTTGCTAAAATAGAGGTCAGCGGCCTCTCTGCTTTTGTCTTCTATAAACTTAATGGAACTCTTGCGAGGTGTACGGTGCGAGATGAGCGTTTCTGGCTGAAGCATGAGGTGAACTCTTGCCAGTTGCGCGATCTTTTCCACTCAGTCGCAGACAAGACACATTGGGTATGAGCGCGCCATTCCTTCTCCTCCTTGTACAGCATCTATCAACATCTTTTGCCGCCCTCGACTTGGCAGGTCAGTAACGGGGTGAAGAGCCTCGTGCGCACCAGTTACCCAAACTCGTCTCTTGAGGCTGAGTGAAAAGACCATCGACTAAACCATCTGTGGACAATAGAAATGCATCGTCTGAGGATTTGCGGTGACTCCACTATGTTTCATGAATCTTGATGTAGCTTCGAGTAAAACCTCGTTGATTTGCAAGCGGGAAATCGATACGAGTCGGTGGAGCTGGCGAACGGGTGATGAGAATGAGTTTGTTTGATTGTTTTGATTCGCCTTGTTTGCAATCAACTTTGTAAGACGGAATCAGCAAACTGCTTTTCTTTTTTAACTCGGTTTTAGCTTAACTTTCATTAACATCTTATTTCCTGAAATAAATTAAATTTTTGCTATTCAAATTCCTTCATTTCCGAAGCGAAATAAAACCGAGTTTGCATTTATCTTTTGTCGTCAAAATAACTGGGGGGTTGTTTAATTTGCCAACTTATGCTGCTTGGGTTTTTTATAAAGAGCCGAATTGAAAGACCCGACTATTTTTAACATCAAAAGGATTTAACTTACGAATTGCATGGTCTAAAAAAAATAATTAAATTGCTATCAGCGCCGTAATTTTTTTTTTTTTTAAATTTCATAGTTAATTTAGTGTTAAATCGAGAAAACCTTAAACGATTAATCAAAAAAATGATTTTATTTATTTATTTATCTGCTTAGGTATAACGTACTTAGATCACGCCGGAGCCACGTTGTACGCTGAAAGCCAACTGCGATCGGTTTTCGATGACCTGAGCAAGTCAGTTTATGGAAATCCACACAGTCACAACGCGAGCAGCGAGTTGACTTCGGAAGCCATTGATCAAGTTCGCTTTAGGTAGGAGATCATAAATTACCTCTCGGCCATATGTAACTGTCGTATCTGCGAAAGAGCTTGAGTGACTCGATGATATAGTAGACGTTCCAATATATGGCCACATCCGCACCGTCCACGAATCTCGTAGGACTGTAACGTAGCACTGTCGGGCCGATATCAAAGCTCTCTCTCACACACACACTCACTCATTTGATTTATAGTCGGTGGGAGTTTGGTTTACAACTTTAAAACCTGGTTATTTATCATTTCAATCATCTTTTATTTAATTACTTTTCCATCTCTATTCTACTGGCAATGCATTTGTATTTTGATTAAGCTCGATTAGTAGTCGCTATAAAATACGTATTTAGAGCTTCATGTGTAAATCCATCGAGTTTACGAGTAGAAATTTTCAATAATCTTTACATTGCGTGTTGGTATAATGGCGAAAGTTTGCTCCGAGTCGCTCGTTTTCTGACATTGACGAGTTATTTATGCGGCGCATCAGTCGGAAACTGCCTGCAGGTCAACTGATTACTTGGACCTTATTATCGCTACGAGAAGTCAATAATTATATAGTGAATCAGTGTGAATTTGCACAATCGTGTGTTCTATTGCTTGATATATTTTAACAAAAATAAATTATCTATTAATTTTTAATAAATCTTGATTTTTTTTTTTACAATAAAAACCAATTATGATTGTTATATTTTAGTTGGGATTTGAACTGAAAATCATATTGCAGTTTTCATTACTCTTTCATACGAATCGATTGACTTTATCTCTGCACGCACCAAGTACAAGTGAAATTGTTGAAACAGAAAAGAAAGGGGTCGTGGGTATACACAAACTGGAATTAATGGTGCGAGGAAGGACACCATATTTTTTTCAGAGGGTTGTTTTGAGTGGGGTAGAATAAAAAATATGACTGAAAGGTGTGTCTGATGTGTGAGAGGTAAGTTGAATTTTTCATTATAAATAACAATTTTCTACTTGAAAATTGGATTGAAGAGTAATGTTTAATGTATATTAATTATTCGAGTTTCGCCCTTAACGTTCTTTAATGGACTTAACTTTAAAAGTTAAAGGTTAAATTTAAAGTTAGGTGAAAATTTTGTTTGTTTTAGGTGGAACCAGTTCTCTATGTATTTATAAATTTATTACGTATGACATTTGATGTGGGAATGAAAGGTTATTGTTGTTACTGATGTATTTGTTTTAGCGATGATGGCATCCACACGTCTTGATTATGATTAAATATTCATGTCAAAATTCTTCGTAATAAGCATCGCTTAATTATTAACCAATTTGCAAATGCACAAAAAATAAATAAAAACAAGAAAACTAAGGGAGTTAACATAATTCCAGTAATTTTTCATTTAAAAAAAAAAAACATTTTTTTTATTTTTTGGCATCCGAGACTCAGATATGTTGACACGAGAGAACGAAACGAAATATGTACTTTAAACTATATTTAATTCATAAGACACCAGTGGAATATTTTTAAGCAAATTAAAAACTAAAATTAAATAAAGAAAAAGCCATTCCGAGGTATACTCACGAGGATCGCTTGTTTAATCGCAATTTAATGTAAAGAGTATATAAATTGAAGTTTTAGTTCAATAATGATAAATTAATACGGAGTTGCAGAAAGCAGTTTTAAAGCTTAGATGGTAGTTTTGTTTTGTTGATCTTCTCATTTTACAGCAGCCGCATTAGAATCATTATTAGCATTGACGTCATACAGCTGCACTAATCTTGAACGAAGGAAAATTAATTTTAAAGCTTGATTGAACAATGTAATAAGTATATCATTAAATAAACATTTTTAATAAACAAATATCGATTTTTAAAACAAAATATTTTTTTTTTCAAGCTTTAACGATTTCAAATAAATAATTAAAACGATTTGCGTATTTATTTTTAGATTTTAATTAAGGCCAATTGGTCGAGTTATTTAGAATAATTGATGAGAGTTGAATTAGCAATGCATTTCTGCAAAATGATAAATAGACATTTAGTAACAATTTCTGACCTACTGAACCGAACTTTGAATTTTAAGTGAATATTGATGTTTGTTGAAGGAGGCAACTTAAAAGATTATGTTAATTGACGGTTATTTTTCAGAAATATCAGATCTGTGCGTTGCTAGGCGCGCGTTAATAAATGAATCGCTTTTCCTCTACATCTATTAAATGTAATAATTGACTAAAAGCAAATCTATAATATATGTTGGAAGCCGCAGCCGGTCCCGTAATTCCGAATCGGCTTTTATTGCAATTCATGTATTCGCACGAAGTAATTTGCCACTGCGGATTTATTACCTCCTGTGAATTTGATTTACATGTTTTGGACGCGTCCTGCGCTTTACTCAAATTACTTTAATTTGTAAATGACCTGACCGAGAAATCCATTCATTTATGCTTTAACACTGTTGTATACTGTTCTCTAGTTACCTTTCTGTGTTTTTAAAAGTTTTTGAGAGCTAAATGTACCGATCGATGGCCAGGGTCCTCAAGTTGACCCTTATGGTCATCTTGTCAGTTATGGTTAGTAAGGAAGTGATGCAATTTTGCTTAAAATAAATTGAAAAAGACGTTTTGGTCAATGCATGCTTTCGAATAGCATTTAAAATGGCGACCGATCTAATTTGTTGAACGTGATTTATGTTATTGTCTGTCACTTTAATAAAGTGAAATTCTCGGGGGACCCGCAGTGAGGATTTTGTTTAGATCAACTTAGAGTGGTAAATAAAAGTTTGTTATGGTCAGATGGAAGATGAAATTTATTTTTAATTGCTGTGAAAAAATATTTTTGTTTATGCACTGGCGAATTCAAATGAAAACATGTTTTTTGAGGTGAGTAAATATTTTTCTTAATAAAAAAAATAAGTTTAAATGTCAAAATTATATTCATTTTAATTCAATAGAAAAATTAATTTATTATTTTTAAATATTCGTGAATAAACACTTTAAGGTCACGTTCTTTTCTTAAATTCATTTTTCATTATTCTTCATGTTAATTACGAATGTGGTTTTTAATTTTTATTTCCCCAAGGTAACAAATTACTTTAATACGAATTTTTATTTTTCTACAATACTTAGAACAGTATTTAGTCATTTTAATCAAATGACTAAATTCGGCTTCCAGGCTCATTTCGTTTTTATTTGTCTTATATATTTTTTTTAATTTTATCACAAAGTTTGAGTTGTTTGGAATCAAAATCTTTTTTTTTTAATTTTCTTTTAGACAGTAATTAGTTTGTTGATAAGTTTCCCATAAAAGAGTGGCAGTTTTTTTTCTTCCCTTTTTCACTTGAGTAAGTTGATACATTAATGAATCTTTCGCTATATAAAAATACTCTAATTACGTTGTCGTCTCGCTAAAATGTACGATGAACACTGCCTGATAACTGCAAGTTGATGGGATCGGGTTGTAAGGCAAAACTGATGTTTTCTTTTCTTTACTCTACAAAACTCGAACCGATGAAAAAGTAAAATAGAAAAAAATAAGTGCACCTGCAAAAGACGGAACGAAAGAAAGGAAAAAGATAAAAAAAAAAGAAGAAATTCTTCAATTCGACTTAAAACTATTTTTTTTTTAAAGTTGAGTTTGTTTTTGTTTTGCTTGGAAAAATAAAACCATTTCGATTGGTTGATATATAAAAACATGAATTCAACAATTGAAAGATTATATCGGTTGAGTGGGAATAAATATTAATTTATACAAATAAGAAAAATTGGAAAATGATAAATAAATCGAAAACGATGCTCAGTCGATTAGTATATAAAACAATACTTGTTCGTATCTCATTTTCCATGATGGCTGCTCATCCTCTCGTTTTCTTCCATGCAAGACGATGGCACGGCTCAGTGAATTATGATGATTTTTCCTCTCGCAAGCGCAGCTTATACGCTCGGCATTGGAATAGCTTTGGCCTCATGGGACACCGTGTATTTTACTACTTTTATTACATAAACCGATGCTGGGAATAAGTCAGGTGGCCGTACAGCGAGGGAAGTTCTGCATTTTAAAAGGAAATAAGCGAAACAGAAATTGAAAAGAAAAGAGGATATGGAGAAAGCAAGTTAGTGCGCATGAAGACGAGAGTAACTGTAAACTGTTATTTTTTTTTGTTTTTCTTTTCTTTTCTTTCCCTTAGGTTTTATGCTTGACTTAATGCTGGAACTTTATTCTTTTTTTATAAGCTTATGCATATTTGAAAGCTATTAAAGCTTCTTTTTTATTTTTCTCTGCATTAAAATTGCAACGAAAATAAAATGAAGAGAAAATTGTAAATTGTAATTTTAGGATGACGCTTTTCCTTATAATTTAAAAAACGAATTTTTTTTATTTATTTTTTTTTTATTTTATTATTTTATTAAATTTTAAATAAAAAGCTTGCTTTTAATACTCAACCTTTAAAAACCTTATTGATCTTTGTAGGTTTGCTCGACTTGAAGAATAACATAGACATGCAACGTCGTTTTTATTTTTTTCGTTTCCACTGATATTGTTTGTTAACGTTATTTATTTTGTTATTAATTTTTAAATGTTTTGTTATTTTTCTTTTATCGATCTGTTTTAACGTAAATAAAATTATACGTTTTTAAAGAAATTGTTGAATTATTCGTAAAATCAATTTAATTCGCATAGGTATTGTTACAGGTGGGCGATTATCGTTAAAAAGGTTATTATTATTCTATTTTTTATTTTTATTGTCATCTATTTTTTGCCTCGCTAAATCGGGAAATATTTAATGGAATGAGGCCCGACGTGATGGATTGCCCGTCCATTTTTAGTACTTGTCTTTGGATGAAAATGAATAAATCATCTCAGAGAGGAGAAACTTTTCCTCTTAAATACTCGAAGGAGACCCAGGTGTTTGCGGCGCAAAATAAAATTCTAGTTGGAAAATCATCAAGAAGAATGGAAGATTTACTCCCTGAGTCAACAAGGCACACAATTAAAAACAATCTTCTTATTGGCTCGAGAAATGTAAAAATAATGAATGGTTCTTGGCTTGTTGCTAAATAATACTTAAAATTAAACAGGGTTTTATGCTCTAATGCATACTATGCATAGGAAAGTTTGCCTTAATTTATTTTTAATCTTAAAGAACAAATTTTATTTTTCATTTTTAAATAAATTTTAAATTTTTTTTTTTAAGAAAAATTTCAAATAATTTTTTTTTTTTGGAAAAAAAATTTTTTTAAAGGTTGGAAGGTTTAGCGATGATGGGTTGCAATAGAATTAAAAATTCCAAAGAGAATTTCTGCCAGTTATCTGAAGAATTTGCAAGAAGAGATTTTCTTATCACTCTTTATCCTCGGTTGGAACAGAGAGAAAACAGGAATTTTTTTTTTTTTTGAAAAAAATGTATGGATAGAAGAATCGTTATCACTGAAGCAAGACCTGCGTTTTCCAAGTTTGATGTGGAGTGAAGAGCACTACTAGTATAAAAAAAAATGAGTGAAGTAAAAAGGATGTAAGAGAAGAGAGAGAAATTTGGTTTTCCCAAGGTATTGTCCGTTTGTGGCTGGTATTTCTCATTTGCCTGAACGGAAACTCTATAGGAGTGAAAATGAAATTTTCTCATTTCATTCCATCGCGGTTGTGCAATTGGAAAAAAGACTTGAAAGGGTAATTTTGCACTGAGGATTGGCTCTTTTATCAAAGTGAATGTGAGAAATCTGTTGAGTATCCTGCCCGTGGCGTGGCTGAAATTCATTTTTCATGTCAACGCCCTCTGCTGAAAAAAAAAATTTCTTTCTCTTTTCAATGTCTCTTGACGCTCCTTACTTTACAATACATTAAACTGCACGATCCTCACTTTTAAATTGGCGATTTTAGTATCAAAAATGTTTTGGAAGAGTTAAAATGATAAAGTTTGCAATTGAGATGGTCAGAAGAGAATTCTCGTTAAATATTAAACTAATTACTCGTTCAGCGTGAATACATTAATTACGAGTTGGTACAAGCTGGTTTGGCTGTTTAATTATGGGGGTTATTGCATTAACTGATAGCAGTATGACTACTTGGTAATGGTATTAGCAAGCCCTAGTTTTGATGATCGATATTGTATTAGTCGACGCACGAAATCACTGTTGACGTGAAATTTGAAACGATTGTGTTTATATCATAAAGCATAGATTTACGATGGAATGGAGTAATTCAACCAGAGCTAACATCACGGATAGAATGACGTTAATATTTCATTTCAAAAGACGAATATAACCAGAAAACTTTTTTAATAAATATAAAAATCAACAAATTTAAAAAAAAAAAAATCTCTAAGGAAATGAAAAGAAATTATTTACAGTAAAACTCACGGCAGAAACATAAAAGTTTTGGTGAAGTTAATTGCCACTTAAAAATACGGAGCAAGACGGAACAACAATAAAACTCATCCTAAATTAAACACAGTTGAGAGGTAAATAAAACATTTAATCTTTAACCTTAATTCGCGTAATTATCGATAATTTCTTGAGTAACGGCATATTTGCTGCGCCTTAAGAACGTAAATATTTAATTTTCTTTAACGTAGGCATCTTTTAAAGATATCAAACTTTTGCAATCTAAAAGTTTAATTTAGTACGCGATAACGGATATTAAATGTTTTGAGTGGTTTGAATTCACTTTTTGGCGAAGAAAAAGGCTCTTAGTGGAACGTCATCAGCTACAGTTGGACTGCGCATTATTAACGACCAATTTTTTTCCTCTTTTAACAGCTTTGGGTTCCATTGCTTTGATCTCGCAAACGCGATAAATTTACCGCATATCTTGCACCGTTAACATATGACTGCAACATTTTTGATACGCATTAAGTACAGTATTCAGCGTAGAGAGTTCGTATTTTATTACTTAAAATAAAAAAAAGACTGAAATGAATTAGCAGATGGTTCGCTGAAACGAAGCTTTTACACATTTATGCTTAAAACCATTACGTCACATATAGGCAAATTTGTCTCTCTAAGGACCTCCTCCATTTTTCTAATGAACGCATTTCGTAAAGATTGTGATAGCTGTATAATTGTGCATTTTATGCATATCTCGTGTCGTTCGCCTCGAATGTTCTTTGCCAGGCTTGAGTTTCATCAAGAGAAGGACGAATGGGAGGAGGCGATACCATCGTTAAAGGGCGCGTAATGAAAGTCGCGTGCTGTCATTTGGTGCACGTGGCAGGCTATAAGGGGGGGCCCCTTTTCTGATAGTTATATCAGTGCATTTATGTGAGATGAGTCCAGGACCTTGTCCGAGGGAAATTGAAGTTCGTGTCACGGAATAAAAAGCACATTCTGACATGTTTTTCATTACTGGCCATGTGAACGTTTGCTTTTCTTTTATCCATTTCTCCCTCCCTCATTCAGTAAAGAATAGTTTCTGACAGGTTATTTTGATTGGAATTTTGCCGTCATATTCCTTCTACCATCCCCCTCATCATTCCCATCTCTTTGGCCGAAGGATCAATTTCTGCTGCCCCTATTTTCTTGTTTCTCATTTAGTAGTCGCGCACTGGCCTTCGGACTGCTTGTAAAGAGGGGTAAAATGTTGATGTTGTTTCAGGAATAAGCACATTTGGTGTAAAAATGTATGTGTGCACTGTGGTTTGTCCATGTCGTTAAAACCATGTTGCGTTTTAATGCGAAGCTCTTTAGAAAATGGGAAGCCGTTATGTACCCCCGTTGATTTGAAAGTGGTATGTCGTGCGATGAAGATGGTAATAGCTGCATATCATCCAGTGCAGATGTCACAGAAAAGCAAAGAAAACTTTTGCCCAAATGATGGCATAAAGTGTGTAAGAAACTTGCGACTTATTTAACGATCATACGCGAATAAGGGAACAACAGAAATGTTGTTTTTAACTATTTTTATTTCATCCTACATTTGACAGTAATTCTTCCCAAACTCGTAAAACTCGCTCGGGGCTCGAATGCAAAATGGATTTTGTTTAATATCGAAGGAATAATTGCTTTTCTACATTGTTTAAGCTTCTCTGTTGCAATAAAACCATCGAATCGAAGGATTCGGTTTTGCAAGGATTGAATTTTATAAATTTATAAATCTAAGGATAGAAATTCAATTGATGATTTACTAATTCTACTGTATTAATATAAAATTAAATTTGCATTTAAATAACTATACGGGAAAACTGGATTTATTAGGATAAAACTAATAAGGAAATCGGGGAATTACAAATAGCTTCCAAAACTAATTCCCGTTTAAATTTTTTTTATTGTTTTGATTAAACGAACATCTCATTGTTGTTTAGAGATTGCAATTTTACACTCAAATTTGATTCTTGATTTGATCTTAATTAATTGCGCACGATTCCCATAGTTGCTTACTGCGTAATGGGCCACTTTGTGGTACAAAAAGCAGTTAACAATTTTTTATTACAAAGATTTTATATGATTACAATCTATAACAAGATCAATTTGGTAATAAATTTTCTACAATCACGAATGTGAAATATGGCTTTTAAGACTTTGTATTTTTTATCATTTTTTTTCATGTTTGTATTTTCTCTTTTCCTTTTGTTTTATCAAGTTCACCCTCTTTGCATGAAAGCAAGTAGTTCAAGTGGTGTGTACTAGCGCGATACAGATTGTCAAGTGTTAAGTCCACAACTCTGGACAATTTCAAGGAGGTGGTTGGCAGCTCTGAAAAACTGCCTAACAAACCCTCATCTCGAAATATATACATTGGTACACATGCGCAATAAATAAGTTAGAGGTGAAAAGGTAAAGGAAATTAAATTTAAAAAATAAATATTCGGTTTGCATTTTTTTTCTTCTCGTCTTTGGTACATATTGGAATAAGGCGTGATGCTGCATCGAAAGAGACATGAATGTTCGGTACAGCGAGGGTTTGTTTGGATCTCTCGAATGGGAATGAATGAAGCGATGTTGTTCTACCAGCGAGTGAAGTGATTACCAATTCTTGCAGCACAATCGGCGTTCCAATCAAGCGCCTGCCACGACTAAAAACGACGTATACCTCATGTAAATGAAAGAGACGTCCTTTTGCAAGTCACGTTTCTACACAAAGTGTTGTAATTAAATAAAACAAACTATTAAGCAAAGGCTTAAATTCTTATGGATTTAAAGGGATAAAATTAGAATAAATTAAAATTTTTCTTTTTTTTTTTTTTTTAAATGCAATTACTGACTACAACGCTTCCCACTAATGATGTGCGTGCCGATTGATAAAATATAAACATTCACATTAGTTACCTTAATTTATTAATTCCAATGACGAGTAAATGAAAAACATTTGTTTATTATATTTTTTCAAATTTTTACTTTTTTTTTGTAGAGATCAGTAATTAACGAAATTATAAGAATCCTCGTTTTCTATACATTGAAAGGGAGGTTTTTAATTATGGAAAATCAATTTGTTGTAACAGCAGTCGCGCGGAATATTGACCCGAGCTTGTGTTTATGCACAGAGGGGAGTTTGAGTTGAGTCAGACTGGGTTTATTGCAAATTCCTATTGAAATTGTAGTGAGTTGTGATTGTGGAGAAAAAAAAGGGTATTTACAGTAGATCTCGAGTCGGCGAAGTTCTAAAGGCAAAGAGGATTCAGTTTTCTTTGGACTGATTTCACAATGACTTTTCCATGTCGCATAGGCGTTTGTAGACCTGCAGGTAATGAGCCGAACTTGGGGTTTTCAGCATCGCACAAAGACTTGCAAAGAGTCATCATCATCATCATAACCCTCCGCCCGGATATTTTTTTCTTTTTTGTTTAATCACAGAAAATTGGCTCGGAATTAATTATGCCCAACTAATTTCTCGAAGGAATTATTTTGCGTTGAGTTCGGCGCTCTCATAATTTAACGAACGGATTTGTATTAATGAGACCTAAAACGAGTATTTAGAAAATTGAGTGAAATAGAAAAATAACGGAGCTTAAAAACAGCGAATAAATTTTTTCATAAATTTTTATTTAACATCTTTTTAATTATTTTTTTACAAAGTTTTACTCATTAATTTTATTTATTGAAATAAATAAATTTAGAATTAAAATATAAAAGAATTATAATGTACAATGTCAACCTTATGAATATTTAAAAAACTAAGCTAATATTGACTGAAGACAATGACTAAGTTTTAATTCCAATGAGATTTCTTGAAATGGATACAACATTATGTGGCATTAATTTGAGCATTTTGATGGATTATGTGGAATGATGTTGCAAGTTATTCGATGCAATGGCGTGAAATAACTAGAAATTGCTAACATATTCCTTGTCTTATTTTTATTTTTACAGATTATAGAAAGATGAGAAATGCAAAAATCAGTCTTTCATTCGAATCAAAGACATTCATCATGTATGCATTACGTATGCTCGATAGGTGAGTGGTTGGTGCTGTGCTTCGTTACCCATTCTATGACAGGTATAATCAATTGCTACGTCTTACGATGAACACGCGAGTTAATAATGCAAATTTTTTTTTTCATTTTTTCCTCGAAGATTTTTTTTTTTGTGTTTTAAAAAAGAATAAAATATCGGAAAAAAGTGCGTAATTAGTTCGATTATTTGGCGAGATTAAAGGCTCGAATTTTTTTCTTTTTTTGGCTTATGAAAAAATTTTCTTTCTTACCTGCGTTCGACGAAATGAAAACGTCACATAATTTCCGCTTCTTTTTCACTTCTTATCGTAGCTCGCCAATGGAGAGTGGCTTATGTCTTGTGTGTTAAGCTTCTTAGGATCAAATTTTGTGAAATGAGAGTGATTTCTGTTTCATTTCTCCTCTCGATAAATGCTCGTATAGCGTTTGCTCCAGATTTATTTGCTGAGTTTGATAAGACACGTGCGAGGAAATAGAGTGCATTAAGTTCATCGTGGTCGAAAAATGGTAGAAAAACCCATTGAAAAAGTCATACTTATAAAGGAAAGACAAAAATTAATACTTTTATAAGGATTTTCAATTTAAAAAAAGATTTTCACTCAAACGTATATTAAATCGTTCACTTTTTCAACTTGACTTGGAGATTTTGAAGGCAACTGAAAGTTCGAGAAGAAGTGCACAACACATGCACATATAAAAGGAAAAGGAAATATTGGATTCATGATAAGGAAGCAGCTGCTCGGCCTTTCGATTCACAAAGGTCGACCGGCTTCACCATAGTCGACGTTGGTGTTTTTCTTTCGGCCGATCGCGTCCGCTTGGGTGCAGCTGCACGACCAGCGAATGATTAAATGAAGGCGATGATTTTCATAATTATTCCGATGGAAACGACGGGAAATTTACTGCATAAAATGTCGGTTCGTGGAATTTGGTCGATATTTTGCACGTGTGCACGGTTGAGATAATGCATTTTTACGATGTGACACTTAAGTTAGGCCGAGAGAAAAATAAGGTGAAAAATTATTTTTGTTTTTTATTTTTTTTTTTAAAAGAAAAAGAATTACGTTTTCTTAAAGTCATTTATCTAAATTTAGTCGTTCACTGTTTTACATTGTCAAACAATCGTTGAGTGTTTAAAAAGTGTTTCGATTGAGTATCACAGTTGGTGCTCGTGTGTCAGTTTAAATGCGTACGAGAGCGGTTGGAATGGGGTCCATTATCCTTGTCAATTAATGAATCGTGTGTAAAGCCCTCCAAGTTTCCGACTACAATTGTGAACAATGTACATATCCTGTTTCAAGAGAAAAGTTGATTCGTAATTAAAACAAGGTTATTTCCTTAATTAATTGATAAGCATCAGCAAAACTCATAAACCTCACAAGACGTTTGCTCCAAAAGCACCCATAAAACTCGCAGTCAACTCAAATAACATCATCTTATTTTTATTTTCTTGAAAAATAACTAACTCAACTTTTTTTTTATTTTATGCTATACCTTCAGATCTAATAATAAAAAAAGAAGTTTTTTTTTTTTATATATATTTTCCTTTCCAACCAACTTTTAAAAGCAAATTTATGACAGCATAAGCAAAAGCACAAGTAAATTTCTTTTATTTTTAGAATTTTCCGACTTTTGAAACTTTTTTTTATTTTTGCCAAAAGTTTAAATTAAAGGAAAAAAATACTTTTCACCAGTTTTACTTCAAAGCAGGTAAGAATTTCTATTTCTGACTTGAAGTGAAGTAATTCATCTTTCATGCAACTTAGATGAGAATTTTTACTCTGCTCAAGCTTTTCCATTATAACATCCAAACTTTTCTTTCATGGAGAGCTCAAACTTTTCTTTCTCATTTCACCAAATGGGATTTGAAATTGTGAGTGCATCCCTTCCTTTTATTCTATACTACGAGGTCTAACGCATTCTCGCTCTTTCACTGACTTCTACCTGCCATTATGTTTTCATTTTATTATTATTATTGTTCTTGTTTTCGACTGTTTTATACGGATCAATTTTTTTTAATGTTTTTTTATTTATTTTTCGGGATAATGGGAAAATCTTTCAACATTTCAAGCATTTAATGGTGGAGAAAAAATTTGGTAAAGGTGAGTTGTGGGTATCTACTATACTTTTCAGTTATCTCTCATGCGAAATGCATGGACTTTATACATCGGAGACTGGAGCTGCATAAATGATGGATAGTCGAATGATACACAGACACAGGGTTTTGGTATCTTTGAGCTTAAAGGTATAGTCAAGAGCCTTATTCAAACTGGCAACTGAAATTGAAGAATAATTTAATGCATTAAATAAAAAAACAGCGAATGTCTTTGACTTTAAATTCATATTTAAAAAAAAATGATTGAATATATTTAGATTAAAGTTTTATTTAAATTTTCATTAAAAATGGGTTTTGTTTTCGAATCGAATTTGAAATTTAATTTAGATTATAGGATTGGTGGTTTGATTAAAAAAAATAATTTTCTCTTCCATCGAAAACGATTTTTTCTTATTCTTCGTTCAAAAACTCTATTCGTTTTATACGTATTAAGTTTGATGCGAAATCGATTGGAAACTGAATGTAATTAGCGAAAAATTAATTGATTTTGAATCGGGCGTATTTGAGGAAAAATAAATTAACAGTTGAAATAGAATTTGTTGGTCGTGACGTACATTTTAAATCAGTGATGCATCATTTTGATTTTATATTAAATTATTTTTTAAATATCCGAGAGCTTTGGCCTGTAATTTGAATTGCATGAATTTTGTATGGCAAAAATCATGGTTGATTTAATTTTGGATTCCGAGTTTTATATTTTATTTCATTTGGCTTTAATATTTATCACTCAGTCATGCAACGACTTAATTAAAATACGGGAAAATGAAATAGTAGAAAAATGACTTATTACAATTTAATTTCATTTTTAAGGTCTTATCAAATTATTATTTTAAGAGCAGAGCGATCATCGATTGATTATTTTTTTCTCGTTTGGAAAGAATTTAAAAGCCAAGTTGTTTTAATTTATCTCTTGAATTACATATCCTATACTGGATTAATACATAATGATACGGTGAATTAAATTTGTGGTGTGAAATCGATTAAAATTCTTCACGGAAAATCGGTTTGGCAGTGGGGTTTAGTTGTTTGACGTTTTCATTATTATTATACTTTAATAGTTTTCTATTGTAAAAACTATTAATCGATTCTCAGCATTAAGATTCACGAATATTTTAACTGATACTGAACCAAACTTAAATTGCTTCTTCATCCAATATACATTGTGCTCTACGATCAATTATTTATGCAAGAATTAATTTAAAATTTTTAATAAAAAAAAATAATGAATTTAAAGATAAAATAGTAATTTGTAAAACGGCTTTCTAAATGGGTACTTCAAAATGATATATAAAAACATCTATTAAAATGCAATATGTAATTGACTATACAGTACATGTGTATCAGCAAGAAATAAATATCAAGACACGCAACCACAATCCAATTTATGGTTTTAAAAACAACTGTAAAAACCCTTTATGCTGAATTCGCTGGTTTTTTTAAAATGTGTAATATCGAATTTTGCCTTACAGCATCTATAACTTTGGCACATAGCCTTACTCATAACCAAGTTACGAGTAAGAAATTAAAGACGCTCTTTATTTTCATCTAAGGCCGACCTAAAGGTCACATCCTACAATGCTACGTCAGTTTAAAATTAAAATAAAAAATTTCAACGTTGAAAGAAGTGTTAGAAAACATTCAATCAACAATAAAAAAAAGTTTTTTTTTTTTTTAGGAAATAAATTGTTACGACATCGTTTTTAGCACGTGTAGGATGGGCAATTGAAATCGGTTTATATAAAAAAAATCATTTTCTTTAGATAAACGTGACCGATCTAAATCGTTGAAAAAAAAAAGAAATTTATCAGTATTTTGTCACCTTATTTGATGTTATACGACTCCATTTGGGTGTAAGAGAAAAGTGCGTGATGATGAAGGACTCTGTTCTGGTTTCCATAAAAGTGGCCTTTTCACGACGGTGCAAGGCGATTATGTCCACTCACTCACACACCTTTTCGTATAGTCCCTTAACTCACCATCAATTCCAACACTGCTCCGGCTTCTATTTACAAGTGACTCATAAAATTTTAATTAACTTTACACGGTAGAAGTCCGCATCGTTTCGAGACTTTTAAAAGTTTTTAATGCTTTTCAAGCTGGCTTTTCTTTTTACGCCGGAAAAATTTCAAATGGTATACGAATAAAATGAAATGGGAGGTGGGATGAATTTTTAAGCCTTACATCCTGAGAAAAACAAGATTTAAAAAAAAAAAAAAAAATGGAAGCAAAGTTTTTCCAGTATAATTACGTATTATTTTAAGTCGCTTTCATCTCCATTTTAAATAGCTTGACCTGTAATGTAAAAGGGTTATGCTTTTTGCTTAACTCTTTTTTGCTTGTTTTGGCTATTTGTGTATATACAAACAATAATCGAAAATAATGTCGAATTTTCATGTGATGCGCTGAATTCATTGCGCTCGATTTAAAGCACATTTTAATCGGGAATTGGAATGAATACAATGCAAATATTTGGAAACTCTGTTCTATCTTCTGTTTTCTTCGATATTAGACGAAGGAGAGGATGAAAGAGGGGAAAAAAATCAGAGCGAAAGTAAAAGCATGAAAGTCATTATGACTGGATTTATGGTGTAGTTTGGAATAAAAATCGTAGGGCTTTTACGATGTTAACGTTTGTGGACAGTTTTTCTCACGATTTGCTCGCTGGAATTTTTTGATGCTGTAAACATAACGAGGGAATTTAAGAAGGTAATCAAGTTAAAAGAGATTTCATTTTCGCGTTATTATAGTTTCGAGTCCACTCTTGATGCTGAAATTACAATTTAATCGTAATTATGAAATCAATAGACGAATTTAAACTCCCAAGAGAATATTATTAAAATTTTTATTTTAAGTGGGATTTTATTAAAATACTGAGGGCTAAGAGCGTATCGTAATGAAACTCTCAAGCAGTATTTTCGAGAAAAATGCACGGACTTTAAGGACTGTGAAATTGTGCATACTAATTTGAATTAACGCCTTTATCAATTCCGGGTGAGAAACACGCTTTAGGGACTTGTGCACAATGATCTCTAGCATTCTTGGCATTATGCCCAACCGCTCTCTATTTGGACTTACCTGTAAATGACGTATGCATTTGAGCATTCCATCTTTTGTAATTCGGTTAAAATATAATAGAGAGCAATAGGTTTGTCAGTTACAAACTACTTGAAAGTTAGCGTGGGTTAAATGCAATTATAAAAGAGATTAAAAATAAATGGAGTACAATTTAGATTTTGCAATGTTGAAATTTAAACATATTTTTCAGAAAAAAAAAAATATAAAATATTTTTCATTTCTTTCATATTTTGCCCAAAAGCAATAGGAAAAATCACAAACCGCAAAACGAAAACTCATTTGCTTGAGTAACATTGCAAACTGCATTTGGCTTTTGCTATAATATTTTTCTATTTTTACTGAGTTATGTGTAAATACGAAATTTATTTGGACAATATTTTTTTTAAAGTTTAGCCAAAAGAAAAAAAAAAAAGGGAAAGGATTGGGTTGGCATTGCATTGACATTTTCATTCAATTTTCAAGTTGGTCAAAAATGGAAGCTTTTTTCCAGATTGATTCTTGGCTCTAACCTTGCTCGCCCCGCCCTGCGTGTGCCATTTTTTGAGGAGTCACTCCCGCACGAGATGAAAAGTCAATACAAAAGATGAGCTCGAGTTTATGCAGCTGACACGTTTTATTTCCAATGTACTTTGAAGAAAGTGCACTCACACGTGGCTGAATTGAATAACTTTGAATTGTTTGTCGCTCACTCTTAATGAATGCGTTGGTCGAGTGAAACGAAATTTGAATTGATTGTAAATTCCTTTTCTTTGTCGAGGAATCAAAAGGAACGAATCAAATTTCCTCGTGATTTACAATTTCGCTATTAGAAATTCTTTATCATTGTTTTCTGACATTTGTCCTCGGCTCGTCTTTATTTTCGCGTGTTTTCCCCTTTTCTCGAAGTGGGGGCAAACCATTCACCTTCTACTTGAGTCACTCGAATTGAAAGCAAATTGTGTGCAAGCGCCATGACCCTAATGAATTTCAACTGCGGGCCAACAAGAGCAGAAGGCCATTATCCACTTGCTCATCGTTGTAACGCAGTGGTAGTTGCAAAGGGACAAAAATCAATGCAGCCTCGCGGCTATCAACTTTTACGCATAAGTGACTGTGTATTTTATTAAACTAAAGTTGAGTAACGTAATGGCGCATCTACTAACTAAATGTACAGTATTTTAAAGAGTGGAAAACACGTTTAACTGGAAGGAAGAATATATGAATATAGGAGGAGAATATAAACTGAAAAGATTTCACATTTTTAATTTAAATTTTTATTAAAGCAACAAAATTTAATCCTGTGGTTTTAATGATTAAAGATAATTTTATTATGATTCGAGTTTTCATGGACAACCCATATTTTGCGGAAGTAGAGACCTGGGAACTTTTAACTTGTAAAATGTATAATTTAAATAAAGTTCGTAAATTATAAAGGCGAAAGTCGAGCTTTCCACAGTCTCTAATAATTTAATGCAGTCGATAGAATTTTAAAAGTACAATTTTTTTTCTTTAATTTACTCGTCATAATTTAATGATTTTATTTTGTTTATAACTATCAAATTGAAATCAAAGTTTTCATCCTTTTTCATTAAATACAAAAGTCATTATTATTGAAAGGAAAGCTCAGGTTTAGATAATCGATTATTTTTAATATTCGCAGCCCGTAATGAAAATTAGGGAAAGCTTTAAATTAAATTATTAAATGGCTTTTGAATACCTTATTATGTACAACTCGCATAAAACTATTTTCAAATTCCAACATTAAATTTTAACCAGTTTTAAGTGCGTCATCACTTCTACGATAATGCACCAGTATTCGAGGTAATTATAAAGTTTGAAAATTTAAAGCGAAAAAAAAATCAGTTAACAAGAAAGGCGATTTTTATTCCGACATATTATAACGATTTTGAAATAAGCTTAAAATTATAGAAAGAGAAATAGAATGTATCGACCACACACACACGAACTGCGAAAATGCTGGAATTGGAATAAATCCTATTAGATGGTATCACGAAGGTAATACCATGGTGTAGTATACACATTGTGGAGGTAATTGCTACGACTGATTTGTTCGCGCTTGCTTGCTTTTGGGATGGAATGAAAGGAGAGGAAAGGGTCAGGTATCCGCCATGTGCATTGGTGGTCGCAGTGTGGGTGAACTGGATTTTAACGGATTGTGGAGAGTCGACTTGATGATGGCTGAACGAGCGAGAGATGCCCAGCGGGTGTCGACGGTTCCAAATCCGTCATCTGCGCTGATGAAGGATTGTGGCTTCAATAGCACTGGAAACTTGCCAAATGCATTTATTAAATCCCAACTTTAAACCAATGGAAAAATCATTTCTGTTATTGTTTTTTTTTTCTTATTTTTTTATTTCTCGTTTCATTCTATCCACTTTCCGGTTTCTGTAACGTAATCGAATAAAAAAGATATTTTTTTTATTTGACTTTGGTATATTGCGATTCGCTTTTTTGTTTAAATCCTCTTAGGATTTATGTAGAATCTAATTCCACATCGAGAAGCAATAATATTCATTTCGCTTTTCTCAGATTTTAAATATATTTAAATACAATGCAGGTATAAATTGGGACCAACGTCTCAACTTTTCTTTATTCTTTCCCTTCTCTTGCGATGCGAAAAAAAAAATTCACTTTTGCTTCTTGTTGGAGCTAGAAAAAAGTAAAAGACTCCTTTCCTGTGCCATTGCACTTCCTTCTTTCATTGCCAAAAAAGACGGATTGGAGAGAAAGAAGCGTGCGTGCAGTCTTAAAGAAGTCGACTATTGAGTTGGATGATGCCTAATTCGTCGTGGTACTTCTTCTTCTCCTCGTGCCTTTTCCTTCCTGAAACTGGTGACGACTGAAGCGTTTTCTGGCTGCACTGCGCAGCTCGCGTTACTGACGTGGAAGCTCATCCAGTTTCCTCTTCATCATTGAGGCCAACGGCGCATCTGTTAATTGCCGCAGCCGCGAGGAACTACATCGCTGGGTACGCCAAGGAGGGGTGTTATTGTTCGCCTCGAGGATTTCTTTTTATCGACTCATTACTGCAGAGTGAGGCGTCTTTCCTTCTTGCCTTCTTCTTTTTGGCGTGTGTGTGTGTGTGTGTGTGCGCTGATGATGTCTGCCTGCCTCGGTCGCCCCTTCCTCTCTTACAACCCGAGCCCGATAACGCATCGATTGCTACCACCAGAGAAGAGAATGGAAGGGAGAGCGATTTGTCAAGGCATGGCAATTCTTGAGTCTCAGGGATAACAAATCACAAAATTTTTCCCAATCGACTTTAACTTCCTTTTGTTTATGGATTCCGTAGGTGATCATAAATTGGAGTTGTCGGTACCTTTGTGGTGCGAGATATGAATAAAGCACATGTTTGCAAATTATCCCTTTTTGCTATCTATTTTTTATTTTTTATTATTATTTTTTTTTAAAGACATGAAATATTAGTTTATCTATTTTGGTTAATATCACAGTTTTAATTTTATCTGGGCTTCGTGACACTAAGGTTGTATGTTTATATAATTGATGAGTTGTTGGCTGCTGATCAGTCAACTATTTTTTTTTATATCTTTCGAACCTACCTTCAACACTTTAATGTAATCCATCATGCAAAGAGGTCGAGTGAAGAACGAAAAGATTTTTTTTCCCTATTTTTTGTGTGATACTTTTTTTCTGTTTTTTGACATCTTTTGCTAATGCTTAAATTCTTAAATTAAAAAAAAAAAAGTTCTGAATAATGTATTCATTATTTAAATAAAAAAGAAAAAATTTTACATTTAGAGATTATTTAATATTTTATTTAATTTTGGTTTATTAAAATTTCGTAGCTTTTCAATTATGAGGTCTATTTGCTTCGTCGTAATCCAGCGAATTGCTAAATCTGTAATTTTTTTCTTACCCATCTTGGGAGAAAACGCAATATCTTGCGTAATTGCTTCTATTATTTATTGTCTTCTGCTCAGCTAATATCATTTTTACTTCACACAGTCCAAGCCAAGAAAAGATTTTAGCAGCTCCATTATTTGGCTGGGGTCCCTCCGCAACATCTCTAGCGACATGTATTAAGGGTGGAATGAAGAAATGAAACCAGTTTCTACATGCAATTAGTGCCTCGATGAAGGCTCGTGTATCTTTCGTCCACCATATTGTCACTCGAGTGGGGTTAAACACGAGACTTAGTAAGTTGAGCTTTCGATACCAACCGACTATCGAATTAAAGTTCAACATAGAAAGTAAATGATTTTTATTTTCTTAAATTGACTTTTTGTTTGTTGTTTATCTTTTTTCAACGTGTTTTATATAGATGAAATGTCGAGACAATTTCGAGTTGATTGTGCTTACAATGACTCGGTCCTTGATTCGTAAGGAACTATATTAAATAAAAAGACATGAATTTTGTTTCCGTATATGATTGCGAAGATCATCTGTACTGTCTTCTGTCGTGATTCATTTTGTTGTCTTGTTCAACGTGAACATGACGTGCCTGTGGTTCAACTCAGCTTGTCGAAAATGAGAACTGATAGTCGCGATGATTGGGTTGTAATTAAATTTCACAATCTTTGTATTCCATTCGTTATGATTTATAGAAAATAAAATATTTTCTGGTTTTCCGATTTACTTAAGTACGTGCACAAGGCTCAAAAGTGTATTTTTTTATTGTTGACTATTTTATTTGAGTATTTCGTCGAGCGAGTGTCAAGAACCCATTGTCTTAAATTAGTATCGAGTTCGCACTTATTTGGCTTTTACTTTGCATAAATGTGTTGATAAAAAACTTTTGGGACCAATTAGGATGCAATTGATCAAAGCATTTTCCTTCTTGACACCAATTATTGTCGGCCAAAACGAGGTTGTAAGTCGCACAGCCGTCGTCTTAACTTCATGTATACAATTGTTATTTCTTCACGTGTATTTTTTGTATAAGTTGAAGGTTAAGCTATTCAATAAAAGATATTTAGACTGGTATCCGCTTTGTTATTTGGCATTGGCACTCTGGAGTTGGTGCTGAAGCCAATTAGGAGCTCATTAGAATTCGAGATGAACGAGTCCCGCATCACTTTAATCCGTCTCCCGTCGTAGTCGAGCATTACACGAGACCAAAGAGAGAGAAAGGTGAGTCGTTGCTTGCTCTTTTAGTTCCATCGGCTTCTTGCGTGTTGATGACTTCTCGGGGATTTCAGTAGAGCCGCTTTGCAGCCAGCCAGCGCTGCTGGGGAGGAGAAGAGCCGCGAGATAACGACTCAGCTACTGCTGTTTGTCACCTTCCTGACCACTCAGCGATGCTCAGACCCGGTCGTTGAGAGATAGCGTTTTATCTGTAGTGCTGGTGCTTGCGTAGGGTTTTACCTTGTATCTTAAGAAGAGGCAGAGATATGCTCGAAAAGGGTGGGGGATTTTTACTTTAAATGCGAAGAATCAACAAAGTCTCTAAATGCTTTGTATGGACGTATAGTCGAGTCTTTTGCATAAGAAGATCTTTGCAAATGGATTGTCAACATAGCCTCAACTTTATCCTTGTTTATGCACGTGTTTCACTCTTGAATTTATAATGACATTGCTTTATCGACCCGTTTTCAACTCCAACTCTACGCGCATCTGCCATCCAACTTTTATATTACACGACGGGTTTCAACTAACGCCCATTTTTCTCTTCAATTGGAGGCTCCGATTGTACTTAACCCGACACTACTTATCAACTTTTTCGGGTCCTAATCTTTGGTCGTTAACCCTCCCACTCTTTGAGAAAAAAAGGTCGTTCGGTGTTTGACGTTTATACCGACTCTGAGAGAGACGAGAGAAAAAGAACGAGTTTGAAGCTGCATTGATTTCTTTTTTTTTCTAGAATTGGGAAGAAAAATAAGGTTGATTCCTCCGTTGATTAGAAAGTGGGTACACAGAGGAGCCTCTCGGGATGGCTCCTAACTCGATAGCACAGAGAGCCATCAAAGCGAATTTCCAAAGGAAGACTGTAGGCCTTATTTGATGTGATCGCTTTATTTTGACGCCTGAAAGACCTTTTCTGAGTGTACAGCTCTTAGGCTTCGCTAGAAAGACGAAAGTGTCGGGGGAATTGTGTGCCCGTGCTTGGTGAAAGTCCAATGTTTGTGCGATCAGTTTTGCACTTTTCCTTACGAGCGCGAGGGCGCGGTCTCGACTCAATTATCTCTTATCACCAGTTTAGCCATGGCCGCTGATCATTACTCCTGCAGAATCGCTAATGAGGCTCGTGATGCCGCGTGCTTGCTGCTGCTAGCACCATCCTTGAGCTTTTGGATGGACAGGTCTTCGTATATCTACAGCTTACGGGCTAATTCAATTTGGCTTATCTGCTCAAAATATCTGTGAAATGCATCGATGCTGCGCGCGCTTTAATCCGCGCCCAACTCACAGCGCAGATGCGAGGCAAACTAATTTTTCAGATAAGCGCAACACGTCCAATGGGATAAGGCTTTGATATATTTATATACATACAAATAAAGATGTACATTCATAGTTTTGGACTTTTATCGAGTAATTGCATTAGCTCTCAATTACTTGTAGGCGAATGTTTAAAGTGAAGCGACTTGATTAGACTGTGAGAAAGAAAAAAAATTAGTCACCGAATTGTTTGGTGCCACATTTTTTTTAGACTTAAGATTCCAATTTCAGTTGCCTTTTAAAGAGGTAAAACATTTCGTTTGTTTTCGAGATTTTTTTTTAAACTCGTATATTGCTCATTCTCACGTGTTCCAAAACCACCTATTATTTCTTGCCTTATAAAAATATTTTGCTAGAAAGGAATTAGGAAACTTTGGTTGATTTATATTTTTGCTGTTTTTTATAATGTACTTGTAGACCTGTGATTATATGAAGTTATTTATTATTTTACTTTTATTTGTTTTTTTTTTTATGAGGTCTAAGAATCTTAACGATTCGTGTGATGTTCGCATGGAGAAGAAATAATAATAATAAAAGGGCGTTGGCTTTTTTTTTTCTATTTTTTCATGCCCGTCATAAGATGAGCAAAAGTCTGTAGTGCAGAACGATGTTCACTAAATGCCGCCAACGAGATAGGCGTTGCCATGGTGAAAGGAACTTGTTTACTCCAACAAGCGCTTTGTAGCAGCGCATGCGGTAATGAAGCGAAAGAAAGAGCAAGGTTTTCAACCGCTTAAAATGAAGAAGAATTTGTAATAGAAAACAGTGTTGGACCACTGCCTACAAATTCGGACTTACTTGTTAATTATATTTCTTCTTTGCCTCTTGTTACTGGTTGCGACTGCGACTTCTTGCAAATGTCATTGATGCCCTCCTGTTGCGGTGCGAGATTTCCCAAGATGTCTTCTTCAAACGCTTTTCAATCTTTTCCTTCTTTTTTTTATTTTTGAGCAAAGCCAAGGTCTTTTCTATGAGTCTGCTTGAAAGCTTTTCATGAAGTGCAACTCGATGATTGTGAAGTTTTCTGCATTGGTATTTGAAACGGCTTTTCTTAAAATTCGGTTCACTGAGTACACAAAAGCAAGGCCAACCTCAATGGGCGAAGTGAATGAAGAATCTGCGAGAAGAAGGCGAAGTAAACTGTATCAACCAACCTATAAGCGTGAAATCCACACTCAAAAATAGATTATTGCATTTTATTCTTTTTTTCCCTCCATTAATAATAAAATTCAATAACAATAATAAAATAATAAAATTTTTATCTCATTTATTTTTATCAAGATATAATTTTCTTAAGTGAATTTATCTGGCAAAGGTATTGGATTTCAGAGATTTCGCTCGAAAAATCAGTTAGTTGGAAAACGTCCAAGGTATATAAAATCATTATTGTTGGCTTTTGTCTACAATTGGATCGTTTATTTAGTGTGAATTATTGCTGCTTGTAAAATATTTTGTGCGAACAGCCTAACTATTTACTATAAAAACAGGATTAAAATAAATTTTAAACTCTTTGCAAAAGTTAATTTTAACTTCAACTTCTCAGCACTTTCGAATCATGAGATTACAATTAAAAAACCATAAAACCGGCAACTTAAATCTCAATGGAAGTAATTTATTTTATTCCCAGGTCAATTGTAACTATTTAAAATTTTATTTTTAAACAAACTCGTAATAAAACGAATACATTTTATTACTATTATAAATATTTTTTTATCTTTATAAGCGCTGAGCTTCGTATTGGGACTTTTGAGTTGCTTACGGCTCAGTGCATTTTTCAATGTCTTTTTTCGCGCCTCACGGTAACAAGGTCACTTTCGTGGCCCTGTTTACAGCTGAAACCACATTGGTACGAATTGGACGCTTGGTTTGGCTGGAGGCTTCGTTATTACTGCTCTGTTCTATTCCCTCCTCAACTTCCAACTAGACAAGTGCCAGTCCAAGTGCGTGGGTCGGCGCATCAAACTCAGCACATGACGAGATTTCATGGTATCTGAACGCAATTTTGAGCAATGAGAATATTTCCGGTTGAGTGATGCAGGTCGACCCTAGCATCAAAGATTTTTCAACCCACCCACTTTTCTCTCTCAATCTGATCAGTAAAAATTGCAAACGTCTGTCACATATACTTCACTCGAATTCAACACAATTTGAACAATTGCGAGAAAACGTATTTGACTGAAATTCTTAAAAATTGGATATAAAATGTATAAAATAAGTTGTCGAAGATGGACTTGCCACATACTGTCATTGTAAACGGATGAATTGTGCGCACGCCAGGTTGCGCAGGAGGGAGTCTGTTTAGACGAGTGCATAATTTATGAGTTTGCAACCAGGCAATTAAAATTCTATCCCTCGTGGCGACTTTGGACTTGACAGGTTAGAAGAAGACGAACGAAGTAATTGACTCAAAACTTTTGTTTCTAAAACTTAAAGTTTTTTTTTATGAAAAAGAAGGGAAAATCAGTTAAGGATGAAATAAAATTCTAAAAAAAGAGAAAGAGAGAAGGGAGGAGGAAAGATTGTTTTCGCATGGTTGAATAAACCAATATGATATGCAAAAGTGAAAATCACCGCCATCGTTTTTATTTCGAACCCTCCAATTGCCCGATGTAATGAGCTTATTTCTGAATTAACTCTCGCCGTCATATACGCGTTGCTGACGGTGCGTGAGGTTTGCTGATAAGACCTTCCATTCGCCTTGCAGCAGCCTTCGTCGGCAAATGTACAGTACTTGGTGGTGCCATCTTTTCTTCATCCTTTTCCGTTTTCATTCTTTTTTTCCTTACTTTATTTACACATGATTGATTCGAAAAGGGCTCTTCTGCTTGTATACTCATCGGAATATATTTACGTACATATTCTTGGCGCACTGAATAGCAGATCTTCGCTTGAATAGATAGTGAATAATATTATGACTAGTAATCAAATTAAATATTATTAAAAATTATACAATTTTATTAAGATTATTCAGGTTTAACGTTGTTATAACGTCAAAGAATATTGATAGCAGAGTGATTTTAGTTTGTTACATATCTCAATTCAATTGACCAATTGGAGCACTTTACTTGATTGAAGTTACATTTCTCATTGGTAAGTTTGTATCAACTGTCAATTGGCCAACACAATTGGCTTTGTAGTGCTGGTGAACTTACTCGGTTTAATTAATTATGTTTTTTGAAAAAACAATACCAAGCGAGATGGAAAGATTTTTCTTGAGCATTTCATTGCTTATACTTTTCTCTATTTGCTATTGCGATATCAAAATATTCGAATTTTTAATTGATATTTGGCTGAAAACTTTTTTTTGCAAAAGACGTCAATCCTAGCAACGTATATGGGAATTTATCTGATCGCGTGTCTTGATAGGCAGATACTGTTATTCTCAATTTTCGAGTCAGTTTTTCTCGTTGAAAAGAAGAGCTTGATAAAAGGGAAGAGGAGTTTTGCAGGCTGCTTGAGTGTTTATTAGATTTAGTCCATCGGTTGTTGCACCTCTCTATCGAAACAGGAGCTGGAAATGTTGTTGCGTTTCGTTTGTTACTACTGATTTCAAAGCGGAAATAATAACTGAGATGTTTTCGACTTGTGATACGTGAAAGATATTGTCTTTTTATCTCTTGTTTCGATGATAAAAAACAAATCGCCTTAGTAATAATAATAACAATGCGGCAATAAGTTGTTATACCTTAACAGAAAAAATGATGCAATTTGCTTGTAGTGCTATAAATTTAAGAGTTTGTTTTTGTTCTCTTGGATCGAAATACTTAAATTTATTTGCATGTTGTAACTCCGGATTGATATACGCACGTGTACTTCACGTGGATTCTGTTCGTGAATTGTTGCTTTTATCTTTTTTTTTTAAATTTCGGCATTTAATTTAGATGAAGGTCTGGCTAAATTTAGGCGAGAAAATAGCATACAAATGGGTCTAAAATTAGGTTTTCAGAGCAATTGAAATTTGTTTTTTTTATTAACCTTAAGTTGTTACGATTTCAAGAGCCAATTTTTTTTTTTTATTTGCAAAGTGAATTGATCTTCCTCAAATGCTTATTTTCATTGATTTCAAGTTCATTTTGGATTAACCGCCGTAGCGAATGTATCGAATATCCAATTAGCAGAAGGTTGTTGGATAGTTCGATTTTTTTTCACTATCCGTGAAATTGATGCTCGCTTGATTAATAGCAATTCAAATGTTATTTTTTTATTGAAATTATTGCGTCGTTTTTATTAATATTTAATTTTCTTTGAATTTTAATTTGTCTCGTATGTGTCAATATTTTTTTTCTTTTTTATCCCTTTTTAATTTTTTTTTGTCGTGCTCATTTTAAAGTTTATTTCTCAAACTTTGTCAGCGATCAAAAATAAAAAAAGCAAAAAAAAAAAAATGGCGGCATTCTTTTCATGATGGCGCAATTTCGTTGCTCCCAAGATGGGACATTTTCATTCTCTTTCTTGTATGTCAAAGTGACACTGAAAAGAGTATATTAATTACACGAAGGGGGTCTTCAGTCCTGTTCGCTTAACACGACGATGCCCATCACGCTGACTTCAATTACCCCTCCGAGCGACGCACAATCAATTACAGTTGCCGGGATGCAGTTGCTTGGCAACTGCGATCTCATATCCTCCTTCCATAGTTCACGAACGGGTGCGCGGCCGAGTGTCACCGATACTATTTTCAAACGACAACGCTGATTGTATTGCTGGGAACCTGCACACACATTTCTTTGGCTGTCATTGATGCTCGGGGGAAAGTGGGGAGAAGGCAAATGCGCATCTTCGAGACATTTTGCCTTCTTATCTATTAATATTTTGCTTATTGAAGCGCAACTACTAAACGATAATTGAAAAATTAAATGAAATATTAATAAATCAACAGCCATTTTGTTTATTGTGATTTAAAAAAAAATTGCATAATTTTGAATTTAATGTGGGTTTTTTAATCATTTTCTAATTTTTTTTTTATAACGACACGAAATTGTGAAAGTGGAAATTATTTCTTTACCCTTTTTTACATTCTTTGGTTGCTGCTCATTGGTACTAGTTTCTGTGGCTTTGCTGGAGGACAATGGAAGGGCGGGAAAAGAAAATGTTTTTGCCAGAGCCGCATCTAATTAATTTCGCTTCCTCACCAACAACTGGAAGGAAAAGTAGACGAGAAATAGTGCCAACGTGCAAAAGGGGCAAATTTTATTGGCGAGAGGCCAAGGGTCATCGATTTATCCTTCATATAATGGCGCCTATGTCAATTATGCTTTTTTTCGTACCTCCATTTTGTCGTTAGGTGTGTTTAGGGCAATAAAAAATGTAAATGACTTTCAAATTTAACCTTCCCCACTTCACCCTTACTCCGCTTTCATTTTTAAACTGATTTTACTAAATATTTTATTCCGAGCTGAATTTGAATAAATTGATTTTATTAAAGCTGCGCGCCGTTTTATTTTTTCGTATTGTTACGGAAAGATGTGAAATCATTAGACCGGCATAAAGTAAGGGCGAAACTGGTGATTATGACGCCGAGTGAAACGCGCTCTCATTTCTATAAGGCGAAGGATTATTTTCCCGAGCAGGTTAATTGCTCTTGCTAATGAAAAGTTAGCACCCGAAAGAATAGTTGAGCGAGAGGAAAGTGTATTCTAAAATGCACCAATGGGAAAATATATACACGATATTCGCCTTTAAAATATCTTAAAGTTTAAAGAAAAATTTAACTTCACTGATCATTTTAGTAATTACATAATCGACTGAATGGGTTTTGTTTCTCTCACATACTCTTTCCTTACTTTTCTTTTCTTCTCTTTTTTCAACGTACCACAAACGAGTCGCTTAGTTTAATAATGGGCCTAAGAGAAGGAGAGAAAATTGCGGTCCACGAAGTGACGGAGATTAGACTTTATGAGCATAATATTCCCAGCTGAAAAGGAGTCTGTTTTGTCGTTGTGGGGAGCACATTTTGTATAGAAAATACTAAGATGAGGTTGCTAAGGAAACGTCTTTTACGTACACTCCTCATACACACTCTATTCTTTTCTTCGCTGCAAATTGTTTGCATTGGATGGTGGTGATGATGATGATCGTGTGTATAAAGTGGCATCTTGTCGGGCCACTGTACGTACCCATATTGGTGTCCGTCAAACAAAATATTTTTCAATAATTTTGCTTCTACGTCATGTCGTTGCGAGGCGCTTGTGTATATTGGCATTGTGTTCGCTCTGTGTTAGCCGAGGAACCTCATTCACTCGTCTTGTCAATATTGTCTCGTCTGTGTATCCTAACGGTCGCATTGTCTTTAGTAAATGGAATCTCCGGCTCTCGTCGAAGAATTTACTTTTTTCTTTTTTTCCCCTTCTTTCAACATGTTTAGGATTTGGATTGAAGAACAAAGTGCCCACTTTACGTGTTGGACTTGTATAAACTTCATTTCTTTGTTTCTATTTCTATATTTTTTTTTTGTTTTCAACTTACCTTTACTTTGCCTTTTCTTTTCACTTTTTTTCTTTTCCTCTTTCTCGCTAATTCTTCCGCTGTCTTCCGTAAAACGAAGCGTTCTTCAAGTGCAGACTAATGTCTCGCAGTTGTGGAATTTCACACGGTTATAGCAAAGTGTTACCATTGTGTGCTTGGCAAGTCATTGAACCTGTTGGAAAAATAAAGAAAAAAAAAACATAAATCAAAAAGAAAAAAAAAATTTTCCCAAAGTCTTTTTACAACACACCCACATTTCTAACTTTATCTTCCCTTACTTTCTACACTTTTTTCACTCTTTTCAACCGCATTTTCAAAAATTTTTTTTTCTGAAAAATAATAACTGCGCGGACGATGAAAAATGAGCGCGGAAATAATGGCATTTACTAACCGTACCGTGAATTATACTCATTATTACACTCATCTTACACTAACTAGTTTAGGCTCCTACTGTTTTCCTTCATTCGCAGAAAAAAGAAAAAAAGAAGGAAAAAAGATGTAAGTTGCGAGATAAAACCTCGCAAGCTTTGTGTGGGGCGGCGTATTAGTGCACTCGATCATTTCTTGTGAGCGGCTTTTCCTCTGTCAAGCGAGCTGTTTCTTTTGTGTTGGTCATCTGGTAACAACATGAATGGAAGTCTTTTGCTTTTTTTGCTTTATCTCGAATCTTTTGTTGTTACTTTTTTTCTCTCTGACTCTTTTTCATCTCGCAACACTCTAAACGGGCCCATTTCATATCTATAGCATATACACATTTATAACGAGCGAAAATTTCCTTTTCTGTCTAAATGGTGGTAGTTGACGTTAGATGAGCTTTTTTCTTCTTTTCTTTTCTTTGATATTTTTTTTTTATTTTTTTTGACGAATGCAGTGACATGCGTTTTCTAGGCTTCGCTCTCTTGCTGACGAATAACCCTCCATTTTCAGCTTGGCTTCTAAAGCGAAGGGCCGGCTTTTCTTCCCTCGTGTAATGATGGATGCAGGCGGAGCAGTGAACTGAAGTGGCGGCCAAGGAAAAATGATTCAACAGGAGATGGAATTTTTTCCATTCACTCTACCACATCATTCATTGTGCGTGTGTAGAACACTAATTCAATTAAAGTATTTAGTTTGCGTGATGTTGATGGAAAGAAAAATTGCTGAATGTTGTGAAACTACGCAAAGACTCTTAATTACTTCATTGTAATTTGAAGGAAATGAAAATCAAAGCATGGAATGGTTACGATTATGCTTTGGAAGTTCTTGTTTTTTTCTTATTTATTATTTGAAAATTACTTTTTCAAAGTGTAATGCATATATTAAAGTTTAAATGTGAAAGTTTTAGAAAACATATTTACATTTGTTTTTTTTTTCTTGTTAGTTGTTTTCTTATGTAGAAATATTTTTTTTTTTAAATAAAAAGGGAATTGAATTCGTTTTTGATGAGGATTCTGTTTGTTGATATTAAATTGAAAAATGAGTTTTTATTTTTCAAAAAATACAAAAATGAAATTGGGAAATCTTTCAGTTTTTTTTTTTTAAATTGTATTTTAAGCATATAAAACCTTAATGTTTCTTCTATCTGGATTTACTTTACGTGAAATAAAATGTAAACATTAAATAAATAAAAAATGAATAAAATTTTAAATTTCAAAAATATTTAAAGTTTAAAAATCATTTACTATTCAGTTTTCAAAGCACTTTAATGTAATTATAACTAAACAAAAACCAAGAACAAATACTTAATCAAAAATGAATAAAAATGATGTATTTTTTAAAAAACGATCGATAATATAAACAATTTCCGTTCGTCTTTAAATCACCTGATGGATCTCAAGACTCAAAACGGCCAAGTCTCATCCTTCACACCCTGGAGATCAAAAGTTCAATCCAACCTCAGGATAGAAAGAAATTTTTCGAGAATGTAGAAATTTAAAAGTGACATATTTTTCCCTTTTACTTTGAAATTTTGAAATCAACAAAAATTCCTATAGCCAAAGGTCTACGCACCCTAAACTTACCGTAAATGGGAAAAACTTTCAACTGTTAAAATCGCAAGTTTTAAATGAAATTAACTTTTATACTTTATTGGTTTGGTAATAAATAAAAGTAGGGAAAGTTGTAATATATTTTTTGAGGGGAAAAAGTGTATTTAAGGCGGTCGCATTTCTGGTCTCGCGTGATAAGGACAAAATAAACGCAGACTCTTTGCAGTTTTCCTATAATTTTTCAACTTGACCGTCCCTTTAAAAAAATGTCTAAAGAATTTGTTTTTCAACTTAGCCATCGGTAATGCAGGTGATAGTGTCAATTTATGAGAGTCCTCCTTCCTTTTTGCTGAATCTACGACTTATTCTTCTGAGAATATGTGATGAATATTTTTTTTTTGCAACGTCGATTTATGAGCGCAGTCTTCCTCCTACCTCCAGTTTCCATTCCCTTATATGTTGGGTTGTAGATCGTATTTTAAAACCAGTGGGTATAATTTGCCACAGGCCACTTGTGTCGCGGTGAATTTCTTCGCTGTACAGTGTGGATTTTAAAACCATAGTCGAGTCGCAACTGAGCCACCAGCCACATTGGCAAAGTCAAAAGAAATTGATTTTTTCCTCGCTTATTTATTCTTCATCACCAACCGTAAAAAATGTTATAGGTGGGAAAATGAGACAGTAAATCTTCTTTTTACAGTCGTATATCGTTGACATAGACTTACCTGCGCACTCTTCCTAAAATATATCACCCGTCCTACATTACCCGAAAGTAGATGTGAAGGAATCCTTTAGCTCGTGTAACCAACCACTTCTTTTAGTCTTGTTGAATGGGTTTAGGAAGAAGAAGATTCTTTTTCCCTAGTCTACCCAACCTTCTTTTCATCTCCTTCTCTAAAGATGGAGAGCTTGAAACAGAAAAGTTCATTAAATTCTTCTGCTTCAAGTGGTTGTTGGTCTGTTGAAATCCACGAGAGATACCTGTTTTATACTATTGAAAGAAGAGGAAATGGAAAATTTTAATGTTTGTTCTAATGGGAGTGTTTAAATTTTCAAATTGGTTCTGTTTACACATTCATATTGGGATGTGGAAGGGAGAATTTTTATTGAATCAAGTAAAATTTTCCCTTTGGGAGTGTCGAATATTGATAAAATAAAAAGAATTGGAGCTAAGGAAAAAGAAAAAAAATAAAAGATGAATTCGAAGCTCAGTTGGTAAATACCCATTGTAATGAGACTTGTGTGATGCATCAAACCGTGCATTAGATTTTTCTTTTTCGGTTTGCACTCGTGGAATATCTAAATAGGAAGTCACGTTGAGTCTGATTGCTCACGCAAATATGAATTATTAGGGTTTGCCACTGGGGCATCTCCTCTCTTCCGAGCTGGCAAGTAAGGGAGTAAGAATGAAGGTGAATTAAATATGCATGGGCGTCGTTTCGCCCTCGGGTTCGGGCTACCATCTCTGATTAAAAATCCCCCAGCCGACTACTACGTATAAAAGTGTTTTGGGGGTGTTTGTGCGACACCGTATATAAAACGCAATAAATTAAAGAGAATTTTTTTTTTTACAAGTTTTGGTAGAAAGAGAAAATAGGTTGGGAAATGGCGGAAGTTTTGGTGCGCATTTTTTTTCGTCTCTCGATGATGATACCATAGTTTCGCACAGGCAAGAGATTTTGAGATTGGTGCTCGTTTTTTTTCTTTTTCTTCCTCTTCTTTTAAACAACACTTAAGGGACTTGGAAGCGAGAAAAGGAGACTCGCTAAAAATGGGCGCCATTCCAACACCAGGCCATCTCGATGCGCTTATGTGTTTGGGGCTTTTTGTGTGCTCTCTGTACGAGATATTATTGAATTGTGATTTTTTTTAAGGGAAAAATTGTTACAACAACGGCCAAAAAGAATGGGATGCAAAACTGTTTGTCTTAGAAACATAATAAAGAGAAAAGAATGAAAGAGGATAAATACTCATATAAAAAAAATTGTACAAGACAAGTTAAAACGAGTATTAGTGCAAGACAAGATTACTCAACGCTTGAGTGCTAAGCTCTTCTTAATCAAGGGTAATGGACTCGTATGAGATGTAAATGCTCAAATGGCATAACCTTGCAAGGGTGGTAGAGTATGTGTCTTGTGTGCAAGTGACATATTGACTGCAGATAAAAATGTTCGCTCTGAGTTCGTCGACCTTCTTTTTCTGCGATGTATCGAACGGTTGCTTAGGCGTTGATCTTAACCGTACAGTCCATTTCCAACGGAAGGAAATCTGGATTTAAATAGATATGGGTGTGGCTCGAGTTTCTAGATAAACAAAAAAAACGTTTGTTCTCACTGGGACTCCATTCTCACTCCTCCCTGAATTAACAACGAACACTCACTTGCTTCAGCTATGCAAGATCTAAGAAAAGAATACCAAAATGGGCCTTCTTGTGCAAATACTTGTAGATAGGTCTTTGATCCTTTAAGAAGCATAACACATAATCTATAAAATAAATGTTTGAGAAAAACAAACGAAAACGTATGTCCAGAGCCAAGTTTACACACGCTGTTTATTCTATTTACATATCTATGATAGCGCATTTTTTTAAGTTTGGGTTCATTAAATTGATTGAGTGGCGTTGATTAACTGCAACACATTTTTTATCATGACTTTGGTAATTACTCAATTTGATGTGTGTGTTTTGAGCTTGAAATTATGTTTCTCATTTATCCTCGAAGAAGTTTTCAGACGTAATGATATTTGAATTTGTTGCGAGAAAATTTGAGGCATTGAAAGAAAATGGACATGGCTGGAAAAGATTGATTTTTCCCCCCGTCTCTTTTTATCCGGAGGAGCGACTTGTTCACTTCTTCATGGTACTGCGAAGAGGGCGCTGATGGTGCTTCTAAATACGCGGGCAAGCGTGTCATTGGCAACCCCGCACACTTTTCCCTCGTGGGCGGTGGTGGCGTGTGCGTGGGACCGTGACACGCCTCTACATTTGCTTGGGTAAGGGGAAAGAAAAAAATAAGTGGGTGATTTGTTCGGTCTGTAAATTATAGAAATGACTCATTGGACTTGACGTTTTGAGTATATTTTTCTAAGTATGTTTTTGGGTGGGACTGTGGAAAAATGGTTTAACTTGTCAATATTTTTATTTCTTTTATTTTTATTTTTTTTTTATTTTTTTTTTCATCTCTTGTTGCGTGTCAGTCAATTTTTGTTGTTACAAAATGTGGTGTATCTCTTTGCACGCGTTACTGGATACTCTTCCCTTGAGGTGCGAGATTCTTTTCTCTATTTTGTCCATTTTTCCATCTCTTTTCTAGAGTAGCTTATGTATAAAAAATATGTCTGCCAATATGTCCGCACTACTGGGAATGAAAGTAGAAAGAAGGTGGACCCGTTTTTAGAAAGTGACATAAGAAAGAAAAAAAAGGACAGAATATAACCCTAAGGGAGAGATGGAAAAGAAAATGGTAAGAGAAGAAGGTCTCTTTATTCCCACGGTCGAATGAATAAAGTAAAATGATAAATTCAACATGCCCCGTTATTAAAGGTAAATTTTATATATATATATATATAAATGCAATTTATTTTTTCTCCGGCCAAAAATTTCTTCAAAATATTTTTTTTTAAAACATTTCTTCTTTGACACTTGAAGGACACGTTTTATCTTTCCAACTGGAGTTGAAATGATCAGTAAACTGTCGAAATCGGAGCAGAGACTTGGTGTGTGTGGCTTGCAATGGTGACAGCGTTAATGAAGTAGTTAGTTGCCATTTTACTCAAATTAATGAAGGGGTTTGTGTCAACACCTTTTCCCTCTCGCAGCTAAACGTGACATTTGATAAGACTTGCTTTGCCCACTAATTGTTAACATTGGTTTTATCCTCATTTTAAAGCTTTAAAGTTGATGCGAACGAACACTCATGACTTATTAACGCTTTTGATGACGTCTACTGTGGGCTTATGTAAGAGAAAAGAGACGAGAGAATTTTAATATTTTTCTTTAAAGTTGATGCTTTTCAATCTGTTTTAAAACTCACTTTTGTATTCATTAATTTATTTTATTTTATTTTTATTTTTAATTTATTACATTATTGTATTTTCTTTTAAATTAATGACAAATTATCAGACTTCAACTCAATAATGATGTTGTTGGTGTTTGAGATTTTAATTACGATACGGTTGTTATTCATGCATTGAGTGCTCTGTCCTTTTCCCCCTACTTTATATCCCTTTTTTAATTTTTTATTTTTTATCTTTTCACTCCATAATGAATTCTCCCATCGTCTCTTGCTATTCCCAATCTGGATGGCTCATTGGTTACTTGAATTCAGTAAAAGATTCCAACCAATTTAAGGAAAGTGTGGAGCTAAAATAAAAAGAAAAAAGTCAATTAGTTTGCTGCAGGATTGTAAGAGATGAACTCTCACTTGATTTTTTTCTCCTATCACCCACTCTCTCTTTTCTCTTGTAGTGAAGTCAGAAATCGATTGGACTTTAATGGAATAGTTTAAAATGAAAAAGAAAATAAGTAGCAGTGCCTGAAAAATTCTTTTTACTTTACGCCGAGAAATTAAACATTTGCATCAAGTCATCCATCACTTTGAGTGTCCTGATAAAATAGTAAAAGAATTCTTTTTCAAAGAAAACTATCAACCGTCTATAATTAATTCTGGCATTATAAAAGGACGTCAAGAAAAAAAATAATAAAAATATTTTTTTTGGCAAATTGGATCTTCTACTTTCACCATCGAATGAATCGAAAAACAAGAGGAAATTTTAGGAGAAAATAAATGTTTATTTCTAACTTCCATTATAAACGAATATTTTATTAAACTGTATACGCAAGCAATAATAACAATTTTCCACGTGGGAATATTAACAACTGCAGAGGAAGTGCGTCAGACTTGCAGTAGCAGCAACGAGCATCGCACGAATAATCTCGTAACTCAATTGTGTTGAAGGTAAAAAAAAAAAATTTTTAACTGAATAAAAATTAAAGATAAAATTTTTTGTATTTAAATATTTATAAACAAAGAGAATTGTTTTAGATTTTTAAAAAAAAATTTGTTTTGGGAATTTTCTTTTTGAAGGTATTAATTTCTCTTTCGGTAGTCGTTGTCACGCCATAAAACGTTAAGAGAAAAAGACTTTCTCGGCTCACATTTAAGTCGTCGGGGGTTCACAACTCCGTGACACAGCACAACACAGAAAGTGGGGAAGCAACGCATCTGGGCTTGATTATGTTGCCGTGTCCTCGAGGAATCAGTTGGGCAAATTAGGCCTGTTTAAAGGTGGCTCTTGTTGGAATCTGCAATTAAAATGTTGTTAGTGTAGGTCTGGGATGCGCCTTGATTGAACGGAGTTCGTATCTCGTCCGAAGCCCATCTTGAGTCGTGATTGCATTTTAATTCGTCACCTTCGATGCTGGCGGGGGCATTGCATCTCCATTAATCGTTAGCCCGATTGCACTTTCTTTCCAGTTTGTAATTAATTCAAGAATGCTTTGCCATTATTGCACTTCCATTATGGATGAGCACGGTGAAAGGTTTTGTTTCGCGCGCTACTTCTCTGGAAATAAATTGGAAACCTTGGTTGAGGGGACGGGCAAAGAATATGTTAGGGAAATTTGCACTTTGTCTCGACCGATTTTCTTTTTGCGCGGGTTGTAATTCCAATTGGATTTTAGCCAGTTGTATGCGAGGAAATTATTGGCATGGGTTTTCTTTTACACAATGCCACCTGATCGTCATTCGATCATTTTCTTAAAAAAATTCTAATTGGATTTTACTTTTTCAACTTTTTACAAAATATTCGTATACATTTATTATAACTAAAAGTTAGACAAGTTATTTTACTTATAATTAACAATCAGGAACTAAAGATTTTAAAGTGATTTTAAACGAGTTTGACTATCTTAGAAAGCGATCTAAATATTTAATGCAAATGGTATGTGAGGCGGTTAAGCTCATCGAAGCTGAAGTTTGGTCTGAAAACACATCTAATTAGGAATTTTCATTTGAGGGAAATAAATTGTTTGTCACATTTTAATGAACAAACGTTATGTTTTTAAAAATATACTTTAGAGATAAACTCATTTATAATTATATTGTGATATGCACTGATTGATGGGCATTGCGCAGTGTTATCAACAATTGTGCCAAGAATAAATTGAGATTGACCGAGATATTTAAAATTAGCAATATAAAAACGAACAAGATAATAATGTTCTATATACAATGTTGGGATAAAAATATTGACAGATTTCACGATTGTTGTGCTTGTGTCAGCAATATTTTTTAATGGAATGGAAATAAATTAAAAATTACGACAAGCCAATATATATTTTTTTTCATAATAAAATAACAAGACCAGCGTAACAACAAATCATTATCAAATAATGCTAATGAAATATTGATTCAAGTATTTTTTAATTATTTTTTTATTGATAATTTAATTTTTTTAAACATCTGCTTATGTCATTTTGTTATCGAATTCATTCTTAGTTGTACTTTTTAATTTGCTTAAGAAAATTTTTGTTAGGTTAATGGAACTAATTTTAGTTTCTAAACAACATGTGTGTAAAGATTTTTAATGAGCAATTACTGTAAAATGCAACTTTTATTTTTTTTAAAGAAAGATCTGAATTTTTATTTTAAAACTTAACAGTAAGTTGGTTGTAGAGTGATTTGAGGAAGTCCCTGTGGCTATTTCGCTTGACTGAGTCTGTCAGTCGAACATGGGGTGTGTGGCGGCAAGAAGTGGCGCTTGGAGGCGCATTTTATTGATTTTGTGGCCAATTGTCGCTTCAGTCCAGTCAGGAGAAAAGACTTTATAGTGTATAGGAGGAGTTGAATTAGACTCGCCTTTCTGTTGCTACTGAATTCCGATCTGTCGCCAGGGAGCTCTGGCACTCGCCGAAATGGGTCAGAGGTTATTTCAACGTTCGCTCTTCCTATATCTCCATCTCAAGGAGTAAAAGGATGCGTGGAATTTACTTCGGATATTCAATTTCTGTTGTGAAAAGATTAGATTTCAAGTTGTCTTGCTCTTATTTCCGCTTTTATTTTTAATTTCCAACTCTCATCTTTTTTCATTACATTTATTTCACTAAAGTTTATGTATGTGCGTGTGTGAGAGGAAAAAGAAAAAAATTAAATATTTAATGAACAGTTTAGGACTTTTTTTAAAAAAGTAAGAAAAGAAAATTGTTTCTTTATTCTCATTTAAATATGCATTTGTGTGTTTTTTTTTTATTATTATTTAATATACTTGAGTATTTTAATAAACTGAGGAAATGATTTCGAAATGTAATTTTTTTTTCAAGTAAAAGTCATTTAATCTGAAAGTATCTAATCAAATAATAAATTTTTTTTTTATTATAATAAACCCCGCTACGACGCTCGATATACGGGCAAGGAATGTTTGTTTATGTTGGCTGCCCATCTTTCTTATTGCCATTCATTAAGGGCGTGTTTGTAGAAACTTCTTTTATTTATTTATTTTTCGAAATAACCAAACCGTGTTGGCTGACATCGGAGCGAGTGAATTCGAATCATTATTATGAATTTCGATAACGAATCTCTTAAATCCCATCGGCGAAAGGAAAATCTATTTTCACTTGCCTATTGATAATTAAGGTTTTTGAAAAAAAAAAAAATGGATGAGCGAAAATAGTGCAAGTGATGGAAAAGTGAATCAGTTTTAAAGTTGAACTTCTTTTTTCCCCCATCGCTAAACTACGCTGTGCATTGTCTCTATTGATTGCAATTACTTATACTTAGTTTTCCAGCATTTGTGAATTCATTAGATGCTCTTCAGGATTTACTTCATTGTTTTAATTTTTCTTAATTTTTTTTTTTCTTTACAATTTTTCTTTAATTTTTTCCACATAAATCCAAACAAGAGAAGCGAATTTTTTCTCAACTTTCTGCCTCGTTTGTTTAAAAGACTGAGATTTTGACCATGAATGCAAATGTTTTTCACTTTGTCGAGATCGCAAATTCTATTTTTTTTTTTCTGTTTTTTCCTTTTTTCTGTTTCTTTTCATTCCTTTTGGCGCGAGAATTCACCCACGCTCCATTACTTCATCCGCGTGCTCGCCCGCAACTCTCTCTCTTGGTCGACTGACTAATGACGATACTTGCATGTTGCCGCACTTTCACAGGCCATCTCTTAATCCTTAATTGGCCCATTTTTGCTTCCACTTTATTTTCACGTCCAAATGTTTTTTAAATTGAGATAAAGAACTTGTTTCGTTTGCGAATGGCCTCATATCAGCACAAAACTCAAGTCGAGGAAACATTTCTTTTCATTCATTTTTCTCGATTCCAAGAAATTTTTTTCCTACGTAAGAGCCAAAAGAAGTTTATTTCAAAACTGAGATGAAAAACGGAAATTTCACATCGTTCTAGCAATTCTTTAACTCCAGCGCGTTGTTCTTTAATCATCTCCGTAGATTAACTAAGAAAACATTTGATGAATGTGGCGCCGCCTTACATTCATTTTTGTACAAACACAAACACACACGCACGAAATGAAAAATAAAGTGAGATATATGATTTTTACTTGAATTTCAATTTTGAAAAGACTTTTCCTAATATTTTTCACTTTGTAAATGCGAAATAGGGGATTGGTGTGCACTCGGGGGCGGATAAGGTATATATGGCGCGCATAATTAACTTTATCTCTGCAGTCCAGCTTCGTTGTGGGCTGACCGTATTATTCGTTCCGCTACGCCTCTTTTTGACGAGATTTAATGTGTGCTAGTCTCTTTTGTGACAGTAACCTGACCTTAAGTACGCTTTAAGGGCGATAGTCGAGAAAATGAGTGCGAATTATTGACATTAAGCATCCAAAAATGGAAATTGTAGCGCGTCGTGTCTCGGCCTTATGTTACGACCCGAACAGACGGCCAAGGAAAGCCGGTCGTAAAGATAAAAGAAGTCGGTCTTAAGAGTTTGTTACATTGCACTTAGAAGCTAAGAGAGTTTACTAGAGCGTTACTTATTTTTCCTTTTCTTGATGACAACGATGGAAAAAGAATTCTATTTTACCTCATTTTTTAGATTGGAAAGAAAATGGTAACGAAATTAGTGAAGAATTATTTTGTAGTTGGGTGTGTCAAATTATTTTTAATTTTTTTTTTGTGTTTGTGTGTGGAGAAATAGTCTTGTGATGTCATTAGTTTGGACAGTAACGAGTTAGGAAAAATTACAAGTTTCCACCCAATGCATTAGCCAAGTTTGTTTGTAATATAACTTAGCAGCGCTTAACTGAATTGCGATCATCATTCAAAAGTAGTGGTGTTGGAAGAACCAACCTAGCTTGGAGGATATATTGCGATGATGGTATGGAAATATTATAGTGAGAAAAGAAAAATATTAGAAAAATTTTCCTTTCACTATGATTAGCTCCGTTTCGTGTGGCAATAGTGTCTTTTCGCTTTCATTCTCGCAAATGTTGAAAGACTTCGCTTTGTGAATTCAAAATGACTCCTCATTCAATCTCATCCTTTTGCTTGACGGCTGGCAAATTAAAACTTTATACGTGTCAACTGCACGCATGTCTCCAACATAGGGGACGTACTGTCGAGTATCTACTATTTTAAAAAAAAGCAATTGTTTTAAAGCTCGTTAATGAATTTTTATAAATTTTCTTTTCCCCTCTTTCTCTTTTCCTTTTTTTCAATGGGTTGACTCTTTCAGCTGTTCCATGCAATAAAGTTTCAAGTGCGATAGTAATTTCTTCACCATTGCTCATTCGGCCATAGAGATAAAAGCTTTTTTTCTTTTTCTCTTTTATTTAAGATATAAGAGTTTAAAAATTTTTTTTAAAGTTAAAGTTTTGATAGTCGACTGAAGTTAGGTGTCAATAGTTCTTCCGTTGATCATCGCACTTGGGATTTTCAGTGACATATCCATGTTTGTGAAAATCTGATGGAAAGCTCCATTTGTATGCATGACAGTTCGTATAATGGAAGATGTGAAGCGAAAGCTTTTAGGAGAATGGACAATATATGCACCGTCCTTCGCAACATTTAAAATGATGAAATAATAAATATTTTACACCTTTTTCGATTATTTCGCTAGGCTTTTAAAACTGTTTTTTGATTGATGATTCCAGGTCGTATTGAATTAATTGTGCATACACAAACTCCACAAGCGGCTATTTACAGGAACGCGGATTTACTTAAGCTTGTAGGCAAACTAAATGCCAATCACGAGTGTTGACTCGCATCACCGTGATTAGTCGTAAAAATTTAACGACTTGTAATTATTTGATGGCTTTCTTTTTTATTTTTAATCTTTTTTATTTTTTGCATTTTTCTTTTATTTGCACGGGGTGTTGATTAATTTTTTATGTGTGTAGCCACATTTGAGTAATACGGCTCAACGTGATGCTTTCGTTTTCCCTAGGGGTGATGAGTTCCTTTGGTTAAATGGCCTTCTTCCGTGAAAAAAGAGGCCATTAGTCGCCGCAGTTGTTCTTGCTGATGGAGAAATTAAATAAAAGTGTGAGATGAGTTTGTATCCGGGGCTAAAAGTGTACACTGCTGGGAAATGTTTTACTCGTGAACAGTTACAATTCAATATTCTTAAAAAGCTCGCCGCCTTAAACTATGATGGAAATGCATAGGCGTTTGCACAAGTGAATGAACTCAATCTCATCATGGCCGCACGATGATGATTGCGATGCCTTTTTCCCTCAGCATCCAAGTCGACGGCGTCGGGACAAATCTGAAATGATGTTTTACCAAGACGAAATTGAAATTTTATTACATTTCCGTGGTCTGATAGCTTTGATAATTTTATAGCAGAAAAATTGAAGATTTTTTTTCCTTTTTATGAATCGATTTGTCACGCTTTTATGTTTACTTTATTTATTTTATTCGCAGTTTTAGTGAAAAAAGTTTTTAAAAAATAATTTCATATATGCGTAAATTATACTCTGAAAAGTAAAAATCGATTTGTCATGCAACGAGGTATATAACCGAAAATGAGAAAAGATGAAAGGAAATGAAAGAAAAAAAAATAAATAAAAGAAAAATTGAGTTACATGTCTAAGTTGATGGAAAAGAAAAATGAAAATAAAAACTGTAGCGTATATTGACTTGTTTCAAGATAAAAATAGTGAGCTCAGATATTTGTTTGCTTTGTAAGCAGACTGCGAGTTGACATTTGGTGAAGTTCAGCTCGTGTAATTTTTTTTTTCTGTTTCTGTCTTCATCTTTTATTATATATTTTTTGTGCCGAAATTGCATTACTATTGTGTCGATTTCATTTCGTAATTTGAACTCTTTGGCGGTTTCAATTTCTCATGCATAAAAGATGACAGTTTAGACGATATAAGAAGGGGGAAAAAAAAGAAGAAAAAAGAATATAAAATAGAATCAGATTTTCGTTACGGATTACGTTCTTTTTTGTATTTGTAATCAAAATGGGGGGAATACTTGTACGCATGCATTATGCATTGACCATCGTCTTTTTTCTTCCTCTTTAATCACTTGGAGTCTGTAATATATTTGTTGTAACCCGAAGACAAATACGATGACGAGATAATTTGAAACATAAAAAAGAAAAATAATCAATGATTACTTATTATATATTTTATTAAATTTTTGCTTTTAAATTATAAAATAAAACTATTTTTTTTTTTAAAAAGTTTTTGGTAACGTGCCCATTTTAATAAATTTTTTTATTATTTTTATTTTATATTTTTCATACGGCGAAGGTTAAGAAAGACATTTGAGCAAATAAAAGAGGAAAACGTAGGAAAAAGATGATGGTTGTGCCCTTTGGCTGCAGTTACTGAGTATATTGCAGTGATATTATTTTTCTCATAACTTGCAATCTCAAGTTAAAATCTAAAAGTAATATCGAGCGAATTCATATCTGCAAAGCAGCTAAGAAGTGTGTCCACATGGCCATATTTGAGTTCAATCAATATACAGGTAGCTCTATCTGTAGGCAGTCTCCGTTTCTCATGGTTTAAGGTAAATCTTCATGACGATTTTAAAGCTTTTTATTGACTCGCGCACTTTTTCTTCTCCTTTCTCTCCCTCGTGTTTTGTGTGTTGGGATTTGTGTGTAGATGACACGGTGAGTTTCAAACATGGGAGCCGATGGTAATAATACGAAGAAAAGGCGAGCAGCGAAACAAGGTAGTGCGAGAGTTTTCCCCCGCGTGTGGATAATGAAAGCCGGCGTTGTGAGTGAAGCCAATTTTATTCGCCAAATGTGAGCCTGGTTTTTGTGGGTCTGTGGCTTTTATGTATTAAAGCGAGATTTTATTACAGCCGTGCGCTCTCGCCTACGTAATGTATACGAACATAATGCTCTTGTTGCTGCAACGGCCCTAGCTATTAGTCGAATTTGAAAAGGGCTGTCTCTAATATCAGCAACAACTTGTCTGAATGCGCCGCGTTTGGAATCTTGTTTATGGTGCCAATGCGAGTATTAATTTGAACGATAAGGCAGCTGAGACCGCGCACAACTGAATTTGACTTCGCCTGACCACTAATATATGAGTAAGTTTAATTGGTCGTGGATTGGTGTAAATTAGATTTGCTGGTTGAGAAGTATGAGTTTTGCCGTCGTATGGATCGGGGGGCGTGCGAGAAGCGAAATCACAGCTTTGCAACTGGGTTTATTTATTAAAGAGGCTCTAGCTTGGACCGTGCGATAATAAGGGGGCGATTAAGAGTGTTAATTGACAGATTTACGATTCGGCAGTGCACACACTCGACGCACTCTCAGCGCCACCATAAACCAATGGTTACATTTGAAATGGTGGCGCGCATAAATCAGGTTAGACTCGCTCCAACTTATACTTAAGTCCCATTTCTTATTTGATCTACTTGAGGAAACATGTGCACTATTAGCCTCGGATAAATGCAATATCGTTAAAGAGAAGAAAAAGATAAAAAGGAATTGGATAAATTTGCTCACGTGGCGTTTATTTTTACTCTTTTGTCTTTGATGTTATTTGCAGAGATAAGAAACAAAGTCCGAGCGCCAATAGCCACTTTGATTTTCCTTTACTTTCTTATCTCTGCGTCAGTTTCTTTCTTGCGTCGGTTTACTACGGTCTTTCCCGCCACACCAATTAATGAGACCGAGGACGGCCGAGGGGATTCTTTGCGACAGCGAGCGCTCAATTTTTATCTCGGTCCGAAGAGGATCAGACGATTCTGTGGACCAAGAACAATGTGCTGGGGGGAGGGGGAGGGAGGCAATGAGTAATGGCCGCTTCCCGATCACATAGTCACAGGGATTTCTCGAGGGAAGCGAAGCCTTCTTGTTTGTAACGTTCTCACTCCATCATGACAGACTATTAGCGGATAAGGTCTTTCATTCTTACTTACGTTTTGACCCATCCCTTCTTCATTCTCCTTCTCCTCTTTCTTCTTTTTTTCTTTTACACCTTGTGCCTTGCATTCGATACGTTGTTCACTTGTCACATTCGTTCACTATTTTTCTTTTTTTTTTTTTTATTTCTTTTAACGAAGTTAATAAATGGTCGATGAGTTGTCAGCAAAATGAATCTTTCGAACTACGCAGCTGTTAAACTTTAAACGAGTTCGACTTTCTTTTATTTTCCGTTCAAAGAGTAATGTATAGGAAGTTGAATAATTGCGTGTCAAAGTCTTTTATTTCGTTCTATTAGCTGTGATATAGTAGTGTGATTTTTAGTAAAATAAAATAACAAAAAGAAAAATTAGAAGTTTTCTTTAAATATAAAAGTTCTAGAAAAGGTCATGTTTAAGCCACGCGTTTTATTTCTTTTCTCGCGAATTAGTTTGTGCCCACAGGTATACTTTGCTTGCAACTAGAGCGCCCGCGTTAATTGGCGACGCCAAACTGTGGCCTTTAATCCTACTGTCATCGGACCAAGAAACCAGGGCCCCACGACCGTTAATTGGAAGCGCGCGCTGCGATTTACTCGGAAAATGAGAGTTGAGTTTTTGGCTGGCCGAACCATCGGCTCTCTCTAAGACCTAACTTAATTTTCTGAGATAAAGCCGGGTTACTTCCTTCTCTGCCGTTTTCTACCAGTGGGATCTGCGATTAGGTTAGCTCGCTTTCCTCTGGGAGAGGATCTTTGGTGATCTAGAAGCCAAGAAGTAAACAGCTCGCAGGTATATATAATCAATAATGGCAGGTACGTTGAAGGAAATGGTCAGTACAGCAGCTGAAATTGGCTTTGCCTCCAATACTGTCACTTCATTTCTACTAAGAGGAAAAAAAATTACTTCGATATATTATAAGGGAAGGAGACAAAGATAATGTTGGAAAAATTCTGTAAAACGTTTGTTTACAGTCATTAGCGTTGTACTGTGGGCGGTGAAACGAGTCGACGTAAGTTGTGGATAGTCGAGTTAAGGGTTTGAGGGTTTTGTGATATAGATTTATAAGAGGGCGGAGATCCACTCAATGCTTACAGATCAAAAGATTACGGGTCTCTCTACATGGTGCTCGCGAGGTGTCCATTCAAAAGGAAAACTTGTGCACTCGTTTTAACGAACAAACTTTTTGAATCCCTCGACAGTCTTCTTTCTGTCACAGACGTAAGAAATGGGTGAGGTTATAGAAAGCGAAGGGAAAAAAATATGGAAGAAATCTGTCGATGGAGCCCAGTGGAGTCCATAAAATGGGCTGGCGTCTCTCTGACGGCTTTACGTGGGTGGTGGAAGAGGGAATAAACACACAGCTGAGGAATTTTTTCTTTAGATGAAATATAAAAAGTAAAAAAAAAAATGTATAATCTTATTGAAAGAAAAATGAAAAAGGAAAAAATCATTTTGGTGTTTACTTCAGCTTAGAAGTGAGATAAGTAAATAACCTTTCTATTTAAATTTCTTTTGTTTTTATAACTGAAGATAATTATTTTTAATATTTCATTAAATTAGAGAATTTTTGTACTATATTGCAAACTTCCTGATATACACTTACGTTTAACTTGATTCTATTTTATTATATTTATTATTTTTTGTAGCGGAAAATACAGAATTAATTCATGACGCATGTGAGGTACTTTCATAACACAAGCACAGTTTAATTTCCGTGACCGATAGACAAAGTTTGTGGGAGGAGACGAAATAAGATCTCATTTTACACGATCAACCGTGCATCGCTGCTCAAGCAGGAAGAGACCGCACAAAAAGCGTGGATTTAGTTATAAAACTCGAGCTTCAAATAGCGATTGTTACGATAAATAGAATCAAACATGAAAATTTCATATTTTTATATCGTAAATTGACATACATAAAATATATTTTTATTCTTTTTCTGAAAATAAAATTTGGTAATCGACTTTATGGTATCGTAAAAAAGGGAAAGTACAGAAAAGGCTGCGAACAAACACATTCTCAATGTAGGCATAAGAGTTAATTATTTGCAGCTTAAAGGAAAAACCAATACTAAATGTAAATAGAATTAATTAGAAATCCAAGTGGCTACAATTCTCTTTCTACCATAAACATTTTACGAGCTCGTTCTAAGAGCGACAAGTAGGTCGCTACTGGAGCCCCATGCGTACTTGTAACAAGAAAGGGCAGGAGAAGTTACAAAGGGCAAAGAACACATCAAGGGCTCATAAAAAGACTTCTTTTGTCCACTTGTGAACATGGAAATAGCTTGACCACTTGTTTTTTTATCTTCTTTTTTACTATTTTAGTAGAAAAAAATCTTTTTTGCTGTGTAAAGTGTACGGATTTATTCTGTAAGAAATGAAGTTGGTTCTTGTTTGTTTCAGACTGTCTTTGTGTCTTCTTCGAGCGAAGAAATTGGTGACTTTGAGTGGCAGGCGCAGATGCTCGAATTGCCAGTGCCTTGTTGTTGTTTTTTTTTTTTCATCTTTTACTTTTTCTTTTTCACTGTATTTGTCCTTCAACCACACACTAAGTAATACCTTGGCTCTCGCCTTGGCTGGCAATAAAACTTGTTATTTTGCATTGAGACAACATTAGTTTCTCACATCTTTGTACGAATATCGATTTATTTATTTTATTGTTTCCCGCTAAATCATTGATCGTTTCTCAAACGTTCGACCATTATTTGGTAAATTTCTTTAAAAAAAAAGAATACTCTATAAGTATTTGATACAAACTTTGAGATCTACAGTTACGATTTTGGATTGGAGGAAAATTATAAAAATTTTCTCAACGAGTTGTTTATGTCTCATCTTTTTAATTAGTCGGGTGCCAGCTCGAAGCCAATATGCAAATTAATTCGTCTATTGGTGCCTCCAAAGCATTCTTTACTCGCCAAGAAATTAATTGGCTCCAGCACGGCGCCTATTACGGGGATAGTTGGGGGGAATGCGTAAATCGAAGAAGTGGAGGCGTGTGGGAAGGGAAGGGAGGAGGGTAGTCTTTCTCTTTTTTTCACCTCAATCTTCCATTTTTCTCTTCCTTCCTCAAACCCTTTAACCACTCTCCGACATTGCGCATTGGAAGAAGGTATTAATTAAAAACGACGTTTCGCATGATTTGCTCGCGAGCTTATAATAAGGAAGAGCTTTTAAGGGAAGATGAGTTGGCGGAGCAGCACTTTGCTTCGTTCTACGGCCTCGCCTGGTTGCTCAGCATGTGCGATTCCTTTCCGACAAGATAGAGGGATTTAGTTAAAACTTTAAATGACAAAACTTAAGCTCCCTTTCCTTTTCCGTCTTAATCTGTTCTCTCCTCGGCGTCTACTTCGACATGAAGCTACAGTAGGTGACCTTCGCTCAACTCCTGTCGTTCATCGAGTGGAAAAAGGCGGGAGAGTTGCCGCCGCTAATGCGAAGAGTTAAGTGGTGAGAACACGCCAGATGCCCCAATTCTTGCTCCATCTAGCGTCTACAATTAGTGAAAACAATTAAATTAGAGAATCTAAGTACGTGAGAGTACGAAATAAGTTGTTGCTGTTTGCAAATGGACTTGTGAGTGAGGCGAAAACACCTTTTCTTTCATTCCACTTTGGCAGGCTCTGCATGTACTGCGGGATTGCAGCTAAGACCTCCCAAATGACCCCGAACTTGGTTGAAGAGGCTGGAAAAAAGAGTTAATATTTTTGTGTTGGCGATGTACGGCAACACGGAGAGGTTTGATGTACGAGTTTTAAGACAAAGGTAAAATATTAACGAGCCTCAAGGTGCCGCTACTCTCACACACGTAATGCGCTAAAGAGTAATGCGGTATTAGTCATTCAAGAGGCGCGACCGTGGCTGTAATTTGGTTTTGCCTTCGAGATACGGCGGGCGTATTTTAATGATTACGAAACTTTACTTAACTCAGTCTCTGAAAGAAAAGAGATGAAGATAAAAATATAAAAAATTGTTCTTTAAGTGAAAGAATGCCATAAGTAGCAATGCTACTATTCTTCATTTGTCACTCATTAAGAGAAGATTATTATTCTTTTTCCTGCTTTATTTTTTTTAACTTTCTTCATTCTTTTTTTTACTTTTGTATAGCTAGGCTTTGCCAGTTTTTGCACGTTTCACTTGATTTTAGTAAGAAGATAATTCGTGCGGTGATGGGGGTTTCGGATGTGGAGAGTGAATTTGCGAGACAGGGTATTTGGAACTCGGCCCATTAGTCAGAGTACATTAATCGTTTGGCGCCTGTGAGAATAGAATGTGAGTCGTCGTCCCAAGTTCGATTAAAAGGCGTCCCATTCTACAGTTTGTGTCAAGCTGCAAAATGTGGGCGCGCAAGAAACGGAAATCAATAGACGAAGTACGAATCATCAGTTTGCTGCGCGCTCCACAAAACGACTTCATGCGCCTGCCGACAAATTTCCCTCATTTGAGCACTGCAATGCCAGGGAAAGTCTTTCCCTTCACCCCCAACCCTCCTTTCCTCATTCCCTTCTTCCATCTTTTTTCTTTTTCTTTTTGCTCGATTGGTGCTTGACTTGTCTTCAAAGAAGCTCTCACCCATTTTTTCTTTTCTTTGTACTTAGCAAAAGTGCATTGGGCGCCTTTTCAGTCTCTGGTTGGGTGTGGCGGTCATTGGGGCCTCCAGATGGCGTGCTGTGATTTCTTAATGACCATCCACACGTTACGAGTTTGCTCTGCTCATGCCTTCATTTTTCCGAGTGGGTGTTTTTGAGCACTGTAAATTATGGGTGAAAAGTTTATTTTTTTTCTAACATTTGCATTCGTTTAAGTTCAAACCGTCGAGTCCGAAAATGTTGGTCGAAAGCGAAAATAGAAAAGAAAAAAAGAAACGGTTGAATGAGAGAGAAAGAAAAAAAGAGAGAAGCCGGCGTAGAATTTGATTTATTTGCGCGAAATCTCGAAATGGGGTTTCGGTGCAATTTTCTTGCTCGTGATGTGATTACCCATCGGTTTGCTGGTGTCGCTAGTGGTTGCGCTGTTGTTCCCTGGATGCTGCTTTTGTTGCAGCTGTTCTTTTTCTTTTTGGCACCGTCCCGTAATTAAGTGTTCATCCGGTCAGAGCATTTCCTTGCTTTAATACTATGTAACTCCCTAAGACGTAGTAAATTTTCTCATAGATAGCAATGAGTAAGAGCACGAATAGAACAAGTGAGAAAAGACCATTAAGGTCCTCCCCCCGGAAGACCAATAGATTTACTGTGTTGTACTACACTTCAGCTTCGTACTTTACCGCAACTTGTAACAAAGTGTGGCATTTAGTTGAGCTCTCACACTTTGATAACGCATTAGGGACTCGTGTCCGAACACATTGCATCCAAATGACCTATTTTCTTTCCGCTTACTTTTTTCTTGAAATATACTTAGTGCATATGGAAATATTTTCCCATCGTTATATCCGTCACTTGCAATTGAATTAGTTTTACTTTCCTCAATCCCATTAACTCGGTGCACCTTAATTTTCATTTAGAGAACCTGTCGAGTTTGGATAGGGAAAATGGTGAAAAATAGTGAACGAAGCGGGTTGAAAAATATTGCCAACTCGGCACATTGCAGGAGATGGCGACAGACACGATGATCGATATTTTTTTTCTCGCTGATTTGAAAAAATGGATTTAGTTAAGAGAGAGACTGACTTTTTCCTTTACTTTTTTCAATTGTATTAATATTGCTTACGTATGCATTCCCTATTTGGTTCAATTGCAAATAAGGAGATAGTATTACTTATGCATATACGTGAAAAATTGCCTATTGCAGAGAGAATAAGAGCTTTGCAGCAAAGATATAGTGAAGAAAATATTGGAATCTGTGGGCGGGTTTCTTTAATCTGACAGTTCTATTTTTTTTTTTTGACCTTTTTTCATTCGGAAAAGCTGCGAGAAAACTGCATCTATAGGATTTTATTTTTTATTTTATTATTATTATTTTTTTTTTTTACTTTTTAGTTCTTCTTTAATTTTATAATGCATTTCGATTAGATTTCAGTTTTTATTTAAAAAAAAATTTTTTTAATGGTGATTGGTTGTATTTTTAATTTCTTTTAATATTTTTATCATTGAATTTTTCACAAATTAGTTGTATTTATTTCTTATTATTTCAATAAGTCGACATTAAATTTTTAACCTATCTCCATTACTATTTTTAAAAAATATTTTATAAAATTATGATTTTTTTAAAATTTATTAAATTAAATCTTAAATTTAAATTTAAAATGAAACCTTCTGAATAAATAAAGCAAAAGATGCCGTATATAATATGAAATTTTAGTAGCGAAATGAGTCCTTACATAAAATCATGCACTTTGAATTTATATCTAATTTAATGCGATACACGAATGTAACATGAAATATTTAATCTTGGCGAATGTAAATGAATAGAAAATCAGATGTATGCAATGAGAAGGACTGTGATGTCGTTAAGCAATTTGAAACCGACCAACTTTAAGTCGCCATTTGACTTTGTTTTTGCATTCCACTACTGTTATCTCGTTCTCTTTCTCAATCCCCTAACCTTGCAACTTATCTAATCCTTTGCATTCACTATAGCACTACCAATCTCTTTTTTCTACGTTTGGCAAACGGTGTTAGAAAACATTGGTGACGCTCACCCACCTGCTGATCTAAAGGTCTCTAGGGTCGCTTCCCAGCCACCAAGACTTTTCTCTCACCTATTTTTAGTGCATATTGCTTTCTTTTTATTTTTCATCTTTAATTTTTTTAAAATAAAAAAAAAATATTTATTAAAAAAGTAAAACCATTAAACTAGTAGTACACAACACCTGTTCACACACACATGGTTTTCTCCTCTATAATTAACGCTATGCAACTAATAACTAAAGATCAGTGACAGCTGCTGAATCTTTGCATTTCTTCGCAAACATTCCCAGATGTCAACAACTGCACTGAATATTAAAAATAGAGGGGCATATTAAACGGTGAAAGGGACGAAGGAGAGCTAAGATTGCAATGTTATCGAATTTTTGAAAACGTGTATAAATTTGGGTGATGGGCTTAATGCGCTTTGGCTGTGATAGAGATATTTTCGTAGGAAAAAGAGTTTAAGACTTTGGGCGGACTTGATTTGTGTGCTTCGTGCGCAAGGCGACACCACCGCATTGGGATTGCCCACAATTACCAATTTCTACCGAAGGAAGTCGCTCTCTTCTCGTTCGCCGCCCCCTATAAATCACTAAGTTAATGTTCTTTGGGTCCCCGGTCTCTTCCCCCGGCTCGATTGGCACACAACAGGTCCCCCATTTCAACATACTTGCCGAGAGAATGAAAACATTAATTTTGCGAGCTTTTAAAGAGAGAAGTGGGATTGAATATGTACGTTAGCGTCGATATTTTTTCGTCTCATTTTTATACATGAAATGGAAGATGGCATTACCAGAAACTCGAGTAATGGGTTTCGTAACTCATGCATACATCTTCGCCATACTTTGCCAGTAAAATACGGCTTCCAACTGAAATTAATCGGACAAAAAATAATGTCGTATTTTAATCTTATCGATTTTCTTTTTCTAATTTTTTTATGTAATAGAAAATAAACGATTTAATTATTTGTTACAATCTCATTCAACCTAAAGTGATTTTTAAATTGATTTAAGAGAAAGGTTTTGAAAGTGCTAATGTAAATAAAATTAAAGCAAGGAAAACAGCTTAGAATTTCAATCGAGTGCTTTTTATGTTTTGAAAGCAAAGAATTTTTTTTAAATTGTACTATTTAATTGCTAGTAAATTACTGAATAAAATGGTCGATAATTAAATCAAATTAGTACTCTCTATTTTCTTTAAGAATATAATTGTACTATTCGATTATAAACTTGGTTGCTGATTTTCTTTTAACTTTTTAAAAGCTTAGTTTTAAAAAAAATTAAATTTTTTGCATTTTTTTAAGTGAATTGCTGAAATGAATTAAGAAGTTGCGAAAGACATGAAATTCATTTCGCGTGATTCTCAAATTTCATGTGATATTCCGATTTTAATTACATTTGTTTGTTATTATAGTAACGAAAACCAAGTGAAGACATACTTCTCTCTTTCATTTTCACTTGAAACTTTGGAACCCTTGGGTAAATGAAGGGAGGAGGGGGCGTCCCGGTGATGCTGTGTGTTGGAGGCGCAGTTGGAAAGAGTACACATGGCGAGAAACCGTTCCCCGTTCGCCCATTGGATTTTCTGATTGTATTCGCCTCGTAGCCCCCTTGTGCTGAATGATTAATAAGTTTCATCGATTGAAATAAGACCAAGAGGCGCCTTTGGGAGCACGCGCAGCGACGCCACTCCGCCTCAAATTAGAATTAACGGGACTCACACGTACCCACGGGTCCCTTCTCCATTCGTAAGGTGGGGCAACGAAATTTTTCACATTCGGGTCGATTCCAACCTCTGTCAGCGAGAAAATTGAATCAAATTATTTGCCTTTAGAAAAGAAAAAAATTCTTGATAAATGGATTGGAAGTTGGTTGTCAATAAAATGAAAGTTAATTATTTATCTGTGTTTTATTTATTTGCAGAATTCTTGAATTTTTCAATACAAACCAAGAGGAATACGACGTTGTTTTTACAGCAAATGCTACGGCAGCTATCAAATTGGTCGGAGAGTGTCTGGAATGGAGCGAAAACGATCTCTTCGTGCACCTAATAGACAACCATACGTCAGTATTGGGCATTCGTGCGTTGGCCTCAGCTGGAGGGGCTCAGATTCGATGCTTGAATGGCGATCGACTGCAAGAATTATCGGAGTCAACAGATTTTACCAATTGTCAATCATTGAAGGACCGAAAGGGATTTGGTTTGTTTGCATTTCCGGCTGAAAGCAATTTCTGCGGGCGAAAATACCCTCTGGACTGGATTCGCCAAATGGACTGTTTAGATCCAGGCCGCCATTGGTTTTGTTTGCTGGACGCAGCTGCATTTGTATCCAATAGTCCACTGAACTTGACGCTCGATCGACCAGATTTTGTGTGTATGTCATTTTACAAAATGCTGGGCTTCCCCACGGGACTCGGGGCGCTGCTGGTAAGCCGACGTGCACATCCGATGATGCGAAAGAAGTATTTCGGTGGAGGCACTGTACTCATGGCCTTACCTGACCAAGTGTTTCATATTTCGAGGCCGCTTCTGCATGACAGGTGAGTGACTGCATGCCCATCATTTTATAAGTGTCGGTTCACTGAACGTTGACCGCTGTCCATCCGAAGTATCGAAGACTGAATAAATCCCTGGGGGGAAAGGAGAGTTTTAGTATTGATCAGATTCAAGGGTCGGAAGTGTGTGACGAGGTGAGGGAAGTTTGAGCGGCACTATACTGACTTCATCATCAGACTCTATTACCCGAGCCCATGGGTCAATGGCTATGCACCAAGAAACGACTTAATTCTTTAACTCATTTAGATGTGCTAGAGATATTTGCATAATTACATTTTTCACTGAGGCCTTGTTTATATGGACAGTTAAGAATAAAAAGAATTGTCAATTAATTTACCGAGTAAAATTAACTCGGTTCATTACCTAGCGTCTTGTTTAAAACGAAACGTCTGATTGCTTCTAAAGTAATTTTACTATTTTTTAAGAAAATTATTTTCTTTCAATTTCCTACTTTTAGTTTCTGGTGTGAACAAAAGTTTTGTACTTCGTTTACAAAAAGAGATAACGTCGGATTTTATGTGCCGTTTAGATTGATGAAGGTACATTAGTGTTCGTTCAAAACTATGTCCTTCATCCCGCTTTGGATCCGCCTTTTGTCACATCCCATCCATTTACGGGGATTATCTGCAAACCAGTATTCCATTCCCATTTACCACCACTACTATTTTATCTCTCGTACAAATGTGTAATTCATTTTAATCAGCGTGCATCTGTTGAACAGAAGTAGAAAACGAGCTTGCATTTATTTATTTCCATATTCACGCGTTGCCTCGGAGTATGTTTATTATCTTCTAGAAGTAAATGACTCCTAATCTTATATAAATATCTCATTATAACGAGATACATTTGAACGTATTGATTATTTTTTCTTTTTTAAATTCCATGACATGCTGCCGCAGAGCGACATTTTGTGTCTTTTAAATTGGACAAGTGGATTATTTTAATTCTTTGAGTCGAGTGATGCTGCACTTGTCGATATCGACGATCGATGCCATCATTTTGTTTTCTCTAAAACGAACATGGAATTGTGGGAAATTTTAGTTTGAAACATTTGTTTGTTTAGTTTATAAATAACCGAATGATTAAGCATTAAGAATATCTATTTATCGCTTAGAAAACGTAAAATCAATATTTGTTTGAAAACTGTATACGATAAATTCAAATTAAATAATTTGAATTGTTAATTACGAATTCTAAATTAGCGAAACTGCTGGCAAATAATAATAGCGTAATGGTTTATCGATTTTCAGTCATGTAAACATTCTGCTAGGCTATGTAAGGAGGAAAAAGAAAGAAAAGTTTTGCAGGTAATTTGATGACCCTCAGCAACCATTGTTTTTTAAGAAATGTTGACTTTGGGTCGTTGACTGTCCTGTTTGATGCAATACTAAAGGGCGTTCCTTCAGACGTAGTGTTGTTCCTTTCTTGGTAATTGGAAATGCTTTCCAACAGGAATCCCTCTGAGAGGACCAATACTAATTCAACCATCCAACTGAGAAGGCAAGTCTATTCCCCAAGCACAAAACCTTCTTAACTGAATGAGGAGCGAAACACCGTTGAATGAGTGAGGTCTATTTTTTTGATCAACTTCATTACAACTTAATGCGTCTGCAGTTTAAAGAAAAAAAAAATTGCATGGCTTTATGTAGGTTTGTTTGTATTTTGCAAAATTTAATCTTCTAATCGATGCATGTTTGTTATTTTAACGACAATGTAATTACAATCTTTTATCCCTAATTATTTTTATTTTTATTGTAAACAGAAAATCGAATTTTAATTAAAATTTTATAATTTTAAAATTTATTTTTATTATTAGATTAGAAGACGGTACTCTTCCATTCTTAGACATCTTATCAATTCGGCATGGATTGAATACACTCGAGACACTTGCAGGTAAATTAATTTTATATTTTATTTTCTTATTGCTGAGCAACTGTGAATTGGGTTCGGAATAAAGGTGCACTGTTTAATAAGATTGCGGGGCGATTGACTTATATCATTGCAAACCGCAGGTTATACTGGACTCGTAAAATCCTATTCTATGTATATAAATTTAATAAAAGGTGACAGATGGGCACGTATTCGCATTCTTATTTTATATACTCTCGTGAAACCCGCATAAAATATTTTTCTCTTTTGTACCTTAGGAATGTGATTAAACCACATACTTTGATAGCCTTAGTTTTACATCGTAAATTTCAGTAACTGTCTCCCATTTATAAAACTTTGGAGATTATAACTTGCTGGTTTTACAATTTTTATGAAAAGGTAAAACGTTTTTTTAATACTTTGCGCACGGCATGATTGATTATTATACTGACATTTACGCATGTTCGCGAGAAATATTGTTATTTAGTATGTATTAATTTAAAAAAAAAAACAAATTCAGCACACACACATCTATAAAAAAGAAAAATAGCTTTAAAATTACCCTTAAAGATAACAATTTCTTTTTTTGAGATGTTTAACAATTTATGAATTTTTAGAGTTAATAACAATGTAGACTCGATGAAAATGAATTTTTTAGTTCTTTTTTTGTCTTAAACGGTCGTTTCAATTTGCAGATGATTTTTTTAGATTTATTCTCTAAATTGCTGATGCTTATCGTTTTTGAAATAATGTGAAAAGAACAAGTTTTGGATAATGTGTTTTTTTTTTGTCACTTTTATTTTTGAAAATATATTTTTTGGAATTTTTATTTTTATATAATTTTTTTTTTTTTTTTTTAAAAATTGTATTTTTTTTTTATTTAATGTCACCGTCAGCATAATGGGAAATTTTTCTTTGTTATACACAAAAAGGTTTCTATAATATATCATTTCAATTACAGATGGAAGTTGGGAAAATGAAATGTGAGAAAAAACTTTTTTTACGTTATGTAATAGGAGCACGAAAGTATTAAGAATTTTCTATTTCGGACAATTTTTAAAACTTTTTTCGAATAATTTTAAACACGGTATCTTATTTTCAAAACTATGCGACCTTAAAGCCGAAAAGAAAACGAAGGAAATTCTACTGAGAATAGAACAGGCTCTTGTGATATTACTACTGAGAATATTGTGAAAAAAATATCTTAAAGGAAATATAAATCTAGTCACGTGCTAAATTTTGTATATTTTTCTTTAAAAGTTATTTGTTTCAACTAAAATTTTTTGATTTAGCTAATGATATTGGTCCGATAAAATTTATAGTTTTAATGTGACGAATCCAATTTACGAAAGAGACACACAGAAATTTAATTAAATTTTCCCTTGTGCTGCACTAATAAGTGTGGGAGTGAGACAAACTCCCCATGCGCTACCATCGATCTGATGATGAAGAAGAAAAATTTAATTTTCAACCAGTTAATGAAATCGTCTAAACAAACTTTACCTTAGTAAAGTATTTTAAAGGAAAAAAATATGTAAATTACTTTGACCTGACAATTCATTATTTTATTATTCATCACTCAACAAAAATTGATAGAAAAAAGTTATATTTATAAAAAAAATACTTTAAATCAGTCAAGTTGATTTAAATTTCTTTCATCTTTTGACAGCTTGAAAGGTTTGATAAAAGCTAATAAAATATAGCGGAAAAACAAAGAAAATCTTATTTGTTAGTCAAATACATCAAAACACAGAGAAACCATCATTCAAACTCAGACTTAAAATATTTTACTTTCAAATAAATTTAAATATATTTCTGATGATTTAATTTAATAAAAATAAAATAATTTATTATTATTTAAACCAAGTTGAAATAAAAAAGTAAAATAGAATGTTTTAAAGATTTGGGTTTTTTATAAAAAAAAATAAATAAAAGAAATGACGGTTATGTCTCATTTCAAATGAGGTATCCGTTATTTACAGTACGAGCACATTGAACCATGCAGTAATCCAAGGAAAAAAGTGAATGCAAGAACTTTTCCTGCAACCAAATGATCATTGTCTTTTTCTTTCAACTCTGATTGTCAGAGTAGAGTAGATTAGATGGAACTGAGGCGAGTTGAAATTGACAGTTGAGAGTGGATTCGCCATTAATTCCTCAATTACAAACCGAGCACTTAATTAGTTGCAGTGAATAAAACCGCAGTTGGTGTGGACGTAAAGAAGAAAATTTTGATGCATCTAAACGCAGCACTGCATTGCATTTGGAAACAAACGAAGAAAAGTTATAGATTGCTGGACATTTGGGAGCGAAACAAAAGCAGAATGGTTTTATCTACTAAGATTGTAAAAGGTTGAAAAGAAAAGCTGATGGATACGAAAAGAAAATGTGGTGAATGTGCGTGAATTTAGTGTCAGAAAATTGGTTTAGCTGACAAGGAAAAGGCGAGTCTCAAAGACTTGTTCAATTAAGATTGAGTCTTTTATTTGTGGTTTAACGGATGTTTGTCGCAGGCATCGAGCCAAGCAACTCATCTAACATTAATGGTATCTCGATAAATCGAATTTATAATGCTAAAGGAAAAGTTGCTTAATTCTTATAAGTATTAAGTTTAATATAATATAATTAGCAATAATAAAATAATCATATAGAGCTTTTAAAATAAACCGTTTAAATCCAAATTTTTTAATCAGAATTCCTCTTTTTTATTATGCAATTTGAACAACACAAAGTTGATTACGAAACTCTAGTGAGTCACTTTTTTGTTAATTTTTTTCAAAGGGGTTTCTGCTACGTGACTGTTATTTTGAACAAATCTGAATCATTGTCTAAATTACTAATGATTAATTAAAATCTTAATGAGAAAACATGGCAACCGAGGACGTTAGCATAGGCAGAGAAAAAGAGGAAAGAATGAGGAGATGGCGACGGTGTCGTTGCGAGGCGTATAACCGCGGGTTAATCTAAATTTAACAAGCGCCTCCGTCTTTATAATTAAAAACCAATTAGCAATGTTGGAAAACCACAATGAATCATTAGTTGTAGGGCGGCTGAGAAAAGTTTGAAATATTTTGTTAAATGTTTCACTATAGGAAAGTCGGCAAAGAATTTTGTTGACTAAAGATGTTTTCTGACTGTTTGCTCGATCGGCATCAAAATTTGACATTTCGACGGTGTATGTAGACCACTTGTCTGTTTCTTAAATCAGAGTAATCGAATGTAAAGTGTTTTTCTTTTCGCTCCTGTCTCGCTTCTATGTACGCAATGGTCAAAGCTTTGCCTATTTTTGTTCTAGTGCATCCTGACTTTTGAATTATTCAGTTTTGAGAGAAAACGGGGGAATTGGTTTTTCCTTCCTGTATTTCGTATCGAAAATGCTTCCAACTTTCAATTGATTTTTATCTAACTGGTACGCTGACGGTTGGTGAGCAGATCAATGGCTTTTGAGGAATAAACAAAACTATTTATCTTATTTGTGATAGACAAGCATTTTTGTTAATTTGCATAATCTATTTTATTTTATTTTTTTTTGAATAATAATTATTAACTTTAGAATTTGTTTTTATTTATAAAAATGGAAAATTATTGTGGCGAAAAAAATTCAAATTAAATTGTTTTGATCTTTGCAGCTATTTTCATTTATTTTGCTCTTTTCATAGTGAAAGGGTTAAAAGAGTAAATTCATTACGCCACCTGGGAGTATTTAATTCTTTATGTAACGGTATTGCCAACAGATTAGCTCGAGTTGAAGTTTGTTAACTTGAGGTTAGGGCATCGTGAGTTTAGCGAGCGTCACGTGAAAACAATGCGAGAAGCAGCTGCAAGTTGAATAAAAATAAGGGAAAAAAATCTTTGACGGCTGCGATTTCCAATGTTCTGAATTAAATTAATGGTTTAGAACATTTATTGACCAACTTGAATTCTCTCGAGCCATTTGTTTCTTTATTCTTTTTCCTTTGTTAGTCGCAATTTGCTTCACTTAAGGGAATTCAAGCTAAAAAAAAATGCATTGTGTTTTAAAACTCTTGGAGACTAATCAAATATGCTTGCTTTAATTTACATTTTTTATTTTTTGAGTAAAAAATAGTATTTATTTTGTAATGTTAAAACCTAAAATTTTATTCAAACATCATAATTTAAAAAAATATATTTTTCTAAAATTTCTATGAAAATGTAAATTTATTTTAAGTTTTTGTTAAATTTATGTTGTATCGAAAAACGGTTTTAATCATTGAACAAAGCACATTTGGGGGAAAAAATTGACACATTTATTCGATTTTATTTTATCAATTATTGAAAATGTTTGAGAGCCTTTGCTAGTAAGTTTTTGTAAAAATAAAAAATTTATTTCGAGTTTAAAGTAAAAAAAGCAATAAAGAATTTTTAAATTTAATTTTTATAAAAACACAGTTGAGTTTATTTTCTAAAATTTCATCAAATTAAATGTCTTTAATTTAATTTCCAGCTTTGTCACTTCTAAGAAAAATGCTAAACAATTTAAAAATAAAAGTTTTTATTGTTTCAATTAAATGACTTAACTACAAAGATTAAATCTACTTTATTTATGAGTATTTATGTAAATTTACTTTTAACTTGAACTGAAGCAATCTCATTTTTAAATGAAACTGTCTTTTCTACTCCACCCATGTTTTTAATCTACCTCCATCTTTTTTTTTTGCTTGTCTTTTTTGTCTTTTCTTTTCTCCAAACTCAGACAAAAATCAATGTTGAAAAGTTTATTGGTTGAATCGATTCATTCTCTTGTTTTGTCGTTTTCAGTTCATTACCACAGACTTTTCTATTGAGAGAAGTTTTCAGGCTTCCTGCGCACACTTTTCTTTTATCGTTCAACAGGGAGCCAATCCCCCGCCATATTTTATTTGTCCACATCAGTCAATAGTTTTTCCACGACATAATATAAAGAGATGCCATAGCACTTGTTGTTTGCGAGGATTTTGCAGTAACCCTCCAGCTTTTCTACGACTACGACGAAATGGCTCCGCGGGGAATGGGGTGTGTGTGTGGAGGGGATTGGTCGTTTACTGCGGGCGGTATCACGCATCTCGTTCGCCACCGCTTCATCGCTTCGATGCGGACAGCGTTTCCGAAGGTACGCTTTGCACTAGGGTGCAGCAGGTGGCTCAGATCCCATCGAAAAAAGTGTCGATTTTCCTCGAATATGTTGCTTTTTTCTTTCATTTTTTTAAGCCAGTTGTGCCATTTGTTCGCTTCGTAGCGGAGACAAAAAGTCGTTTTTTTCGCTTTGAGAATAGACTTCGGACGTGGAATGAGAGAAAGAGCAGTAGACTCTAATGGGCATTATTGGACGATGTTCGTAAGCATGCGGGGTTCGACACGTTTCTTGTCTGAATTATTCATGGTGTGCGCCTGCACAATCTGACCTGACCTCACCACTTACTCGCCAACCCTCGAACAATTTCTATCCCGACAGCGGCGTGTGTCTCCCGTAGACCGGCTGCTTATAGTGGAAGTCGGCTGAGCGAGGTTGAGGGTTGCATTCGCAGCTGCTCCTTCTCCCACGAGCCTCCTTTTAGCTCTCTCCAATCGCCGATCCAATTTGTCGCTGATTTGTTGGAGCCTGAAAATTGAATCGTAGCACACTACAACCTTCTCCCACACACCCCCTGCTCCATTTTCCTTCGAACGACTGTAGTTGAAAAGAGACATTTAAGCGGGTCTAGTGACACGCATTTAGCCTTCTCTTCGCCACCTTTTCCTCCTCGAACGAGTTAGTTGCCCACTTATGAGAGTGGGGGCTCGTCTAGAGGTCCAATAAGAATTTTGCTGACGTCCATGCACGTGCAGAGGAATGGTTTACTTTTCGCGTCTTTTATGTTTTCCTTTTAATCATTAAGCGACCTTAATGGCGCCGACGGAACTCGTTCGAGCGAAGCGAGTAACTTTTCCCGCAAACTTTTAAATTAGTTGTGATGGGAATTTAATCGCTGATGTTGCACAAATTTTTATCGAATAATTTCGTTGCCTGCAACTGCCGCACAACGATTCCCCATTGGATTCTATTGGCTTTTGTTGTTGTCGCGATAAAGTTCATTTCTCATAACCCTTATCATATCCAAGTTGACACGCGAACCAACAAATTGGCTTTGTGCAATAGTGGAAATGGAATTTGACTGAGGTTGAGGTAGAAATGGAGAATCGCAACTGCAATGTTCCACATTGGATTTCTGCTCTTTCTCATTCTTGTTGACCTCGAACATAAAATATTCTCGAGCAAAGCACGCGTACAACGTCTACTCGTCTGACAGGCTATTGAAAGCTAATTTTGGTAAACAGCATTTTAACAAAAGGTAGAAATTTCAACTTGTCAAAACGATATCCTGTAGCGCTTCCATCAGCAGATTAAATTTTTTTTTTTTAGTATTTTCTGACGTTGAAATTTTAAATATCTAAATAGAGATACATAACACGAAAGCAAAGGAATGACATATTGGAGTTTCCTTTGACGTGATTTTTGAGCCATAATTAGAAATAAAGTAATGTTTTAAGGTGTCATCCAATACTGAAATTTAAGTGGTAAATGGACTCTGACGTTACTGCTTAATGATTAAAATGACATTTGTTATTTTGTCACAAGTACGTAAATTGCAACATTTTCTGCGCTAAATCATTTTTTGACTTAGCAAGAATATATGTTTGGTTTGGTTGCTGAGCGTGCTTAATTTCTTCTCCATTTATCTTTTTGCTTTTCGCTCTCCGCAACCACCGTTTCTCAGACGTCTTCTATGTTGATTGATGACATCTTCCGGATCGTTAAGTTTGAGAAAGAAACGCCGTATAACTTAGAAGTAGGACAGATGCTTTTCTTCAAAGGCCGAGTCTGAAAGAGGTCAATTGAAAAGTACCTTCTTTTATATATCAATATGGTCAGAAGGCAATCAACATCTGTATTAATCTGTCTTGAGACAGAAATAAATAAAAAAGTTTTTCAATGAATAAATATACTCTGATAAGTTCAAGAAATAAGTTTTTGCTACATTTATCTTATAATATTACGTTAAAGTCACTTTTATTTCTTTATCGACCTATTTCTTTGCTCTCAACTTAATGCGCATGCGAGTTACTGTTATACACATTTTGCAGATGATGAACGTGGAGTGCAAAGATAAATGATGAGAATTCACTGGATGCAGTTGCCATTAATTTTTTTTTATTTATTTTATTTTTTTGCTTAGCATTAATTTAGTATTATTTCTTGTTGTGTTCCTTCCTTCTTCTTCCCTATACTATTATTTCTTTTCTTATGTTTTTATTGAAAACGAAATTTTTGATCCAGTGCACGTTGTCAGGATAAAACTTGTGTACAGAGAATTTTGAAAGGTGTTCGTATTATTGATTTATATTCACTATCACTTTTTTTTTGTGGGAATCCTCTAGGAGGCATGGAGGTTGTCAACGAGAACACGTTTTTACTCGGTCGATATGTCTATCGAGCGATGTCCACTCTACGCCATGGTAACGGCCGACCGGTGGTCGAGCTCTACTGCCGGACACAATTTGTAGATTTGCAGCAGCAAGGACCCATAGTTACGTTCAACGTTTTAAGAGCGGATGGAAGTCACGTTGGATTTGCGCAGGTAAAATTGATGATAATTGATGAAAAAATCAATCCGTATTGATTTAACTCGCTTTAAAGACTTAAAATCGTAAAAACTTTTTCACCAGAAAATGGGTGAAAGTTGAGAGAAATAACTACCTTCTTATATAAATTTTTAACTAGCAGCTTGGTACGCTATCTGACGTTCTAAGTGCTGCAAAGTGCTTCGAGTAAAATTCTACTGAGTCATTTTTCCTCCCCCTCGCTTTCTCTTTTGTTTCTCTGTGTCGTTGCGCTCGCATGGGAGGCGTATAGTACAATGACAATGAGGCGGGAAAAAAGTTGTGCCTAGTTCCTACACCATTTGCCTGCTGATGGAGAATTAAGGTCGACACTGTGTGCGTCTCAATGGGCGTCTGGCGAATGTGGCGATGTGTCCTTCGAGTGGTGGAAAAGCATCTTTGAAGATGGAAATTGCGCGAGGCGTGCAAGAATTGCCCATCCCCTGTTCTATCGACTCATCCGAATGTGATGAGAAATATTCACGTCCCAAAGCCCCAACAAGGACCAATGATATTCAATGGAAAATTGTAGCCGGCGGCCCAGGTGGAGCTGCGCAGAGGCTGATGGGGTTGAGTTGGACGTATTGGTTGCTGACTTAATTTTGTCAAATTGGGTGGAGACGGAAAGATGGTGATTGGAATAGGATGAGAAAAGGAAGAAAATAATAAAAAACGGGGAAGGATGAAACTAGATACTCTAGGGAAAAAGTTGGAAGAAAGAAGCTTATGATCATTAATACATTAGACGAAGGTGCTTCACAAAGGTTATTGTGATGAAAGATTAAAAGATTAATTTATTCCGGGATGTTAATCTAATCACGGTTTTGTAGCGAAATTAATTTGATCAAACTAGATTGCCACGGGAGGAATAAATGACTTCATTAATCCGCTTCTAGATTGAGGATATGTTGAATAAATTTTTATACAAAAATAAAAAATAAATAAAAATTATATTTTTGAAAATTTTTTTTATTTTTAAATTTTTTTATTACTAACATTTTGTTTAACAAAGTTTTCCCAAGAAAGAAATAGTTTGAAGTTTAGATGAAGAGAAGCGATTCAATTTAGACTCACTTCCAATTACGAAGTGCCCTCTCTTTCTCTCTCTCCTGTCTTTTGCTCTTTTAGATCCTTTGCCCTCGAGCTTATAAGTCTCTTTCGCTCTCGACTTCTCTTCGTAGAAAGGCGAATCAACTTGTGCTCGCCACCACCCCACGGACACAAAGTCGTAAAAATCTAGTGTGTGGTAGTTCTAATTATTTTTATCGTATGACCAATGTGCTATCACTACATTTGAGCACCGTCGAGCTTTACAGCAACTAACAACTCTTTCTTTTTTATCTTTAAAAATAGCCATTCGAAGATGGTTCCACAGCTGCGTCTGTGCCAATTTTTTTAATCTGTTAAACTCTTCTTAGCCTTATCTACTGAGGCTTGCGAATGAAAAGAGGAATGGGAATGAGTCGTACGGGTTTTGTACACGCACCACCTGTTTAAAGCTATTAAGAGCATCGGTCGCAGCTTGAGAAACGTTAAATGCTTAATGATCTGGACGTAATTTACGATTTTTGCTACAGTTGTAATCAAATTATTGGAATCGTTTGCAAAGGAATGGCACATTTGTACTGCAAATAAAATGATTTTAAATTAAATTTTTTATTTTTATTATTTTTATTACTTTTTTTATTTCTTTAAAGCTGGTCGATATCAATATATATTTTATTGTGACTTTCAGGTCGGCAAAATGGCTGCTCTCCATAATATTCATATTCGGACCGGTTGTTTTTGCAATACGGGTGCTTGCAGCGAATATTTGAAACTTTCAAGAGACGATTTGATCGCAAACTTTGAGGTAAAAATTTTATTTTTGTTTTTTAAATTTTTAGAATTTTTTTTAATACCAACAAAGAAATACAATATTATATTATCTGACTTTTTATTGTCGAAAATAAATGCAAATAATTCTTTATTTCTTTGAGGTAATTTTTTTTTAAAGTTTTGGAACAAAAATTTATATTTCCAGAAAAATAAATATTTATTATCACAATTTGATATTCAAAAGGAAAATTGAGAATTTAACTTTTAAGCATTTGCCAGCAGCAAAAGCGGAGTTTTTTTTTTCAATGTTCAGGTCCAAAGAGTTGTAGTTATATTTTTTTTCTGTATTGGATAACGTAAGTCGTCCCGAGTGATCTAAAGAGCATGGCAGAGATCGATCACATGCTCATGATGAGAGAATAGGAAGCGAACAAAAGGTGAAGGAAAGTTTGCAGCTACTTGTTTGATTGGTACGCCCCCTCTTGCCAGGTGTAACTTCATTCTTGCTTCCCTTGGTACAGTTATTCAGCGAAGCGAAAAATGACTCACTATTCCCCATATGGCAACGAACGAAAGGAAGATGTGATTTATACTGCACTCTTTTCTCCAACCATCACTCGTAAAAGAAACTCGTCAAAATGATGGATAAGACAAGAAAAATAACTTAGTCAGTTAGAAAGAAAGAAAAAATAATATGCCACGGGCATTTATTGTAGATGATTTCGTTTAGAAGGTAATTTTGAGGATTGGGGATAATTATTCTATTTCTGCTGCGATTGCAATGAAACTAGTAAGTAATTTGGGAAAGAAGATTTTTTTTTTCTTTTTCTGTTTTCTTATGTGAATGTGATGTTCTATTCTTTTGAAAAACGCTGAGAGAGCGAGTTGGGGAATATTTTGCCTTTGCCAGCAGGAAGTGTACGATATTGCTATGTGGGTAACTGCCCCCGTAGAGAAATCATATTTTTAGGGCTGCCTATATTCAGTGTACTTTTTGTAGATAAATTTAGATAAGACAGATTTTTTTTGTTTTAGAAAGATAAAAAAAAATAATTGAGCTGAAAGATCCTTCAATCAACCTACTCGTTAACATTGTAATTGAAATGTAAGTCGTTGCAGCTGTACTAATTATTCAAAAATCATTAGCGGCAGTAAAACAAATTGATTTCAAAGTAATTTTAAATAGAATTTATATAAAAGTGTTTGCTAACTAACAACTTTTTTTGCACATATTCATTAATATGTTGGTTTCAACTTTAATATTTAAATTTTGTTAAATTTTTCATTTATCTTCCGATGAAAGTTTTGGGTATTATTGAATATCAACTCAGGAGTTTATCTTTTTCGCTTTGAAAGTTCAAATCGTTTTATGAATATATTTGATTTGAAAATTTAAATGCTGAAGTATGAATCAAGTGCTGACATGGGTGGTCTTTGGTTGTGAGTTTTTCTAAGTTGAATTAGGAGATCCACTTTTAGCCTCGTGACACGAGGATCAGAAGGTGATGGCAGGCGTGGCATATTTTGATTTAAGAGTGCGGTTAGATGTAGCAGATAAATTGTGCTCTCGGTTTCCATCCAGAAAAGTGCGCAGTTACAAGTTTGCACCGCTTTACTGTGCATGAGTTGTCTGCTATGTGCGCATGTGCTCTGCGCTCGAACGTTGAGATAAGTTACACGGTGGACTCTTATCAGATAAATGCGGCCGCTTCTTTTTGGCGCTGTTTAAGGATCGCTCTACCGCCAGTCGTATTTCCTTGTCGAGATATTAGCACGTTTGCAACTCAAAGTGTCTGTAATAAATTTTACTCGACTTTTAAACTCCTTTACTTGGGACGTTGATAGACGAACTGTTCTGGTATTCGGTGCTTGGCATTCGGTGCCGTTGAGTGTCACACATATGTGGGTGAATAGACGTAACGAAGAAGACAAATGAAAGTGGCTGAGGCTTCTCACTTTACTTGGAAAAGTTAAACATGTGCCAAGTTAAGAGATCGGACGAAATCCGTTTTGCGCACGTCAGACAAAACAAATGTTGAAAGAGAAAGTGAAATTTGACCGGCGTTTCGCGTGCCAGCGATGGACGTGTGGCGCGTGCCAGAGTTAACGTGCCGGGGTTTGTTTGGTTGAAAAAAAAAAGAAAAAAAGGAAAAAGTCGCTTCCTCCAACTGAGTGGCTTCGTGCATTGGGAACACAGACCGATGCTTTTTGTTTTGCAATGTGCGTTTTTCTCCGCTCTGCTAACCGAATGACAAGAAAATGCTGTCTGCATGCTTGATGTTTCCAGTCTGTACAATGGTCTCTAAGACACTGGGGTATCCATCTGACTGTTTTATGGACGGACCGCTGTGCGAGATGTGCCCGCTGATGCATTTCAGATGTGCGTTTTTCTTCTTCCTTTCTTTTTTTTACCTCTTTTGTCTAAAATATTCTTTGAGAAGTGAAAATTTAATCGCAGCTTTTTCTTTTTGCTTGTAACTGGAGCACTGACAGAATTTTTTTCCCTTTTTTTTCTATTGAAGTCCATTTGGTTGGGTGCTGAGATTATTCGACGGAGATGGCATTCGCTTGGAAATCATATATTTTACTTGTCAGAGATTATATTACTGCTTTTTCGCCTAATACTGGTCAGGATTTGAAAGACAAATCGAATCTCAATAAGCAGATGTAGAGATGGCAGCGAAGAAGAAATTTAAAAACGAAAATTTTGCGTCACTACGACAACTTAAGGCCTTGCATCTAAGCTGATGAAGAAAAAGAAAATATATTTAGTTTGTTAGAATCAAATATTTTGACATTTGTTTTCAATCAGATTACTTAAAAATAAGCTTAATGTCAACAAAATGTTGAAAAGCAAAACAAATTGATCCGATTTATGTGTGTGTACGTTCGATTGAGAATGATGAAATGATAATATAAAATGGTAGAAATATTTATTCTCCAGAACAACATGACAGTTTATATAAAACCGCAATTTAGCAAGTCTACCAGTTTGAGTTCGGTGGCCATCCATACAGACCGCAAGTTTATACATCATAAATGCAAGATTTATTCTGGGTCAAAATATGTTTATGAGCGCTTAGCTGGCTTATTAGGAGTTCACTTAGCGTTAGTAATTAATTTGTTTTAATAGATGGAAACAATATGATGCCGTTAAAAGAGATTGAATGGTTAAAATATAATTTTAATTTGGCTTGCCAATGTTTGAGGAGGAAATTTTGTATGAATTAGTTTATGCAAACGAGAAGATTCTCAGATGACAACGATTCATCGCAGACCTCCTGCTGACAATGGCAACATGAGCGAGAAAATCGATCGCACTTGCCTGCATGGCAAATGTGTTTTCCAAGAAGACAACATACTCCTTGAGATCCAGGCGAAAGAGGCAATCAAAAGACACCGAGCAAAAGCAAGAGCAAAGATAGGAGAAGAATAAAACCATTTCGTCGTTTGCTTGTTCAATTAATCTCTCGTTTGCACACAAACCCATCTTCCAACTTTTAATCCTGTTGGCAGACATTTAATTTAGTCGCGTGCGAACGAAATGATAAATGAAAAGACTCGTGTCAGGTCTACCGGAGCTCTACTTAAATCCTATAAACTAAATGACCGCTTACTTTTTCCCTTTACCTACTTTGCAAACTGTCACAAAATAATCCTATTACTTTAATTCTATTTTTATTTCTTCTAAAACTTTTTTTTTTAATTTGAGTAATCGAAATAAAACTTTTTGGGTTTGGTTTTCATGTTTAAATTAGATGCTATCAATTCCCATTGCGTTGTCTGTCGCATTTTATTGATTTGAGTCCAATGTATTTTTATTTGGAATTTTTCTTCGGTCAAGTCGGCACACTTCGAATTGAAGAAGGAAATTTGTGGGAGGTGTTGGACACGCAATCTCCACCACCTGCTACTATCTTAGGATACGTAGGTAAGCCATTGGTATGCGGCTGGTGATCGGCGGTCTGGACATTTGGGTCGCGTTGTGTGTTTTTGCCTCTGATCTCTTTCATTTTCCATGCCTCACTTCTCTCGCCGAATGGCGAAAAATGTGACAGCCCGTTTTTTGTTGTTACCTGCAACTCTACTTATTTATACTTTTTTTGTTATATTTTGTCGGCATTTTTTTCTATCGTTTCAGACTTGGCTGATTTGTTTCCAGTATTGCTCCAGTTTAAATTTTACTTTTTTAGGTGCGAGTTTTATTTATAGTAAAGAATTTTGTAATCGGTTTAAACTTTTTCATTCTTGTAAATAAGCAGAAGAAGAAGACTTCAACTAGGCTTAAAATGAGGCGTAGATTAAGGAATGGAGATGAGTCAGTCGTTTCGCACTTAGGCCTTGAGATTAGGAAGTGAAAGTAAGAGCATCGTCCTCGTCGTCTTTTGGCTCGTTGAGCTTTGCGTTAGGAAAATTGAGCGTTAAGAAAGCGAAGACGACTTCACTGGGTTCCACTTTGAGCGACGTTGGGATAAAACATGGAATTTAGTAGAGTTGGAGAATGAGAGAAAGAGAGGGAGGAGGGTAGCAGGGGAAAGGTCGATTTGCATTGGAGGCATTGCCTTCGAAGTGTGATACCTTTTTTTCTTTCTCGACGTCTGCTGACACCATTCGGAATATATATCGGAAAAATGCAGAAAAAAGTTTGTCTCTTTCAATTGTATGATTTATTCACTTGGTAAAGAAAACGAGCTATGGCATGGCATAGCTTTAAACAACAAAGTCGATAGCAGCAGGAGTGTTAATGGAGCAACTTTTTCTTTTAGTCTTCCATCAACATCATTAGGAGCTTGCTGGTGTTTGGAGGTCGGGCTTTGAGCTTTCTGTAATTGGTTTACTTGGCCTTTGTTAAAATTAAGATTGTAACTTTAATGGTAAGTTGGGGGTCATTGGGCTATTCTTAATAGGCTTCTTAACGTTCGCGAATGTGTTTACATGTGGGCCATTACTCGCTGACAAGGCAAGAGGTGATTCAACGATCCGTGCGTAGGTAACCATGCATATATATAGGCCCATATGCATAAAATAACTTTTTCGCCAAGTAAATATTGTAAAAATTTCTAATTTACAAGCTTAACTTTTACGTTATAAGGAATCTGTATTCACTTTATCTGCCTTTTTTATCTTCTTTCATCTACTCTCTAATTTTTAAAAAATATTTTCATTACTGATTGCGCTTTTCAAACAAGGCAAGTATTCTAGATAAGAATAAGAGTCGTCTTTAAGAGAGTGCGCTTCTTCTCTCATTCCACGTCTCAAGATAATTAAGTGAAGAACACTCTCGTAACATATGTTGCCTCTGGGTCCTGAGAAAAGTGCTCAGGATTGTGGGCACAGAGACTATTCTCGAAAATCTGCATGGAAACAGAAATACTCGGTGGATTTGGTTTGCTTTCTTTTTCTTTGCCATTTTGCTCTCTTTTCTTGTCTCGTGTTAGCAGCAGTTTTGTCGATATTGGCGAAGCGCCAGGAGAAAACATGTCGGCCAAATCCTATACACATCTAGTTGAAGGGAAAGAAAGCAAGTGAAATTTTATTGTAATGTCTTTCATTGCACAATGTGCATTAATGGATGGTTTGTGTTATCTAGTCCAAAACTATTCAATTGATGTTTCCGCTCAATTGTTTATGAACAACTTAAATTGCATTTTTAGTTTTGGGCTTTTTGCCCTAATTTTTTTTTTACTTTTAAAAAGTCTTTTTTTGTGTGTTGTTACTAAACTAAAAGCGGTAAAAAGGAATTTTTTTTATGTATTTTTAAGTGGCAAACAAATACCAATAATTAGTTTTTTGAGATACTATATAATGAAATGTTGCGCGCTGCGTCAGCACTCTTTAAAATGATTCGAGCAGTGTGAAATGAGGGTCTAGGCAAAAGAAAAAGATGAAAAACGAAGTGGCCCTTGGCTTGGGGAATATAAGTTTGGCGACTCACCGGGGCGCGACCGCTGTAAAATGCATGAGCGGCCTCTGCCGCTGTCGAAGGGAAGAAGACGAGAGTCCGTTGCGAACGGATGAAGGAGAAAGCGCCGACGGCAGGCCAATCCATCAATGTCAGTTGTACGAAAGAGGGAAAATCGAGAGAAATAGATGCATTAGAAGGCACTGCATCGAAATCAACCCCCTTATTGGGAGAAAAGGACTTTTCCTCAGAGCTTTGACTCCTTTACTGTAGTTGCTGGCAGAATGCCCGGATGTAACCCCATAACTTCCTAATAGAGCGCGTGTCGTAACACTGTAGGTCGTCGTCCAATAAACAAGAACGGGCTCACGCCTTAATGGAAGGCCACAGTGGCTGACAGAGGCCTTGAAGATTCACCACGCCCATGGACAACACCATCGCCTCAGAACCAACTGGCTCGCTTTGACACAAGTGGTGTGCATTGGCACATACGAGATGGTTCTCGATAGGATGGTCAATGGCCTTTTCTTTTGGCACATTCTGACCATCAACTCTTCTCTTCAAACAGTGACCAAAGCTGAGTCAACTATCGATCTTATTTTCCGTAGATTTCCAATAAGGGACTTTAATACTGCAATGCTATAAAAAAAATTATTTTATAATCGTCATTTACATTTTTGGAGTTTCGCGTTTTTAATACCTACTTTTGGCCATCTTTAATTCCTTAAAAGCAAAGGAAATGAATGATGATGGTGACGATTATAGTGATATAGTAGGTATTTTGATTCATGTTGTTTTTACATACAGTGGTTGTATGAAAAGTGATAGACGACACCATATAGCCTTCATCTTCTCTTGTTTCTCTTAGATGCGTCTCTTCAGTTTCCCGCGGGTGGTGCTGTCACCTTTCATCAACAGCTGTCGCGCGCACATTCATGATTTGCGGCAACAAAAGTTTCCAATTTCCGCGTTGCGCTCCGATTGCTTCGTGCTAATACCCTCAGATTCTCTCTGTGTGTGGTGGCCGTTAAAAGAAGGTTTCCCCTACGCTTTGGGCAAAAGAGGAATCCATACGATCCAATCGCCACACGCTGCGAGCTTTTTTCTAAACCCGTGTACACGCGCTTTTTCCCATTTCATAATGGTTAATGGTTTTCAACCATTGTAAAGTTATAAACAGGAAGTTTATTTCTTTGAAAAATATTTTAGTTGCTTTGATCGACAGTTTTTCATTTATTGTTTGAATTTATTTGTTAAAAAAATCAACTCAGAAACGTTGAAATCCTTTTATTTTAATTGATTTAAAAAAAATTTATTATATTATTTATTTAAATAAATTTAGTGCTTAAAATGATTTTTTAATGGCGACTTAAGTTTATTGAGTAACTGCATAATTCATGGGCATTCGTCTCGTCGTTTATGGGGCAAACCAGTCGTAGATTTATTGACTCGTGATCGGTTTAATTGTGGTTTGTAGCCTCTCTCTCTCTCCACCACGTTCAGCTACGTCAGTTCAGTCAAGCAAAGAAGAAACTATGTAGTATTAGTGAACCAAAGTGTGAGAAACTAACGCCTGCGCAACTCGGTTACGCCTGGCGTGGACTTGAAGAGGTGTCTATCCATTCATCCGTTATTTTGAAAGCGAAAGGGAAATGCTGCGGCCGACATGCATGAACGGTTTTCAAAGACTTTCGACCTCGCCTTTCAATTAACCTTAACGATAACCTCTACGGACACCCTAAAGGTTATGGACCAAGATGGTTGTTGGTACTCTATTGAATGTTAAAGCTATTATAAAAAATATAAATGAAAAATTCGATTTTTTTAAATTGATAATTGAAAATTTGTTAAATAATTGCAATCCGTTGAAACAAACTGACTAGTGAGATTGGCAATTGTAAATTCTTGGAATGCTTTTGGTTGGTCCGGAATTCTTTTTATATCTTCTTTCCCTTTGCCAGCGTTTGCTCCTGACTAAACCAGACTGCTTTCTATCGTGCGTGACTAGAGCGATAACTCGCTGAGGCCTCCCTAGCCGATTATCGACGTTCTCTCGTCCATTACCTGCTGGCATTGGTCTGTCCAGTCCCGTTATTCCGTTTCGATGGGAAAATGGTGTTGGCCTTTCACTTGGCCAGCAACAAGACTTGGAGCGATCAAAATCTTCGATATATTTTCTCAACAATACATTTCTTTTGCTCAGACATTTCATCGGGGACTTTCTAAATTTCTCTGGAAAGAAGATGCTATTGGCACAATGTTGACATCATTTATTCTTGTCTATTTTCTTATCTTTTCAACTACTTGAGGTTATTTTATTTTGACACTAGTCCGCGGACTAAAAATAGGATAAGAGTAGTGTTCAGTTTTTTTAAAAACAGTAAAGACAAAATTAAATAATAGTCGTATTCTAGTCTTTAGAATTTTGGTTTTGATTTGTAGCTATATTTTGATGAAATTTGAACTTAAAAAACGACTACTAATGTTTTTTATTATTGCAATATTTTTTTTTTTTGTTTTTTTTTTTTTTTAATTTGTGTAAATAATTCAACCGAATATTAATGAAAGACTTAATTTCATTCTTGTTTAAGAGTTGTTTTTATTTAATTTTTTTTGTTTTTTTTTGTTTCAAATACGAGGCAAATTACTTGAATTTTGGTATACAATATTCGAATTTTTTGTAAGTTTTTTAACTTTAAACTAAAGAAAATATGGTGTCGTATAAATACATTTGTTAATCAGACAGATAATTTAATTTCTTTTAATTTGTTAATTAATGTCTGACTAATTTAACATAAAGTTCAGCTAAATAAATTATTTATTTTATTTATAATTTTAGTTAATTTTGATTAATATTATTATTCTGCATAATTAGTTTATTTATTTATCACAACCAAATTCATTTGTAATTTAAATGAGTAATAAGCTTGAGTCAGCTATGCAAAAATTACTTTATAGTTTGGTAATTAAAACTAAGTATTTTGTGGACTTCTATTTTACTATTTCTTATAAGTAGGGGTAATGCTAATATCCAATGCCTCAACCAAATTGTTTTTAGAGTGTGAGTTATAATTATTTGTGACATATTTTCTGCATTCAAGTTGAAAACGCTACACACGTTTTAACCTGTGGTTAAGGTAACACGTTTTCCTCTAGCTGACAATTTTTTTTGCTCTATCTTCTTTAACAGTCTTTTAAGTAAAAAGAAAAAAAATCGTTTAATTGTGTAAAGAAGTGTAAAGAGGGCAAAGTTTGAGTGAGTTTTTGACGAGTTTTAAGATTGAGTCGAATTCATCCAATTGCTTTTCTATAATTGGAGACACAGTGGAGCTGTCGGCGTATGGCGACATTTCAACTGACGAACGAGCAATTCCCTTTTCGCTCGTAATCAGTCGGCAGCTGATAAGAACACGTGCGCGCGTGCCTTTTGTCTTTATCGACAAGTGAACGGGCAGTCGATAACCCTTTTGAACTCGTGGGTCGTGTCCTTGTGTCTCTCTTTTCATGAACAGCATAGTATAAAAGGAGGACGCAGCTGTGTCGCTGACAAGGACTATGATGAGAGAGTAAAACCAAAAGTAACCTTACTTCATCACTCATCGAAACACACTATTTACAAATCGATTGCACCACTCTGCTTAATTGTAATTATCTCGACCAAATATCGATATATCGATTGGTCACAACCAGTTCAACACCTTCAAGCAATTTAATTAAGAGCGTCTAATACCTCGGTTGAATAATGGTGACGAGTGCTCCTAAGTTTCGTCAAAGGAAACTAAATTTGGAAGGAATGATGCGACGCGGTCTCTTTTAGGGCCTCAGAAACTAGAATTACGTATGAGACGATAGATAAAAGCCACTTTTCGCATGGAAAATATATACAGCTTTGTGCAACGAGAGGATTTAGTCTCGTTTTCAGATTCAACTCGCTGAGCCTGTGAAAGCCTTTCTTCTTACTGGGAAGACATAGAAAAGGGTATTAAGAATGTAAGCAGATAACAGACAGCACTTGAGTCTGATGAAAAGGTTTTAAGAGGAAGTAGAAGATGATGAAAACAAAAAATTGTATTTGCTGGACCGTTAAAATTTAAGCTCGTCATGTCGTACCATCTTTGTTTGGGCCTAGTTGATTTAAAAACGCAAGCACCGATTTACTCATAGATTACGTAGCCCTGAAGTGTTAATAGACATGAATTGGTATCAAACAGTGAAAGGTTGTAACGAGGGAAAGGAGAAGAACTAAGGGGTAAATGATAAGTCCTCGTGATCGAAACTGATTCTTTTCGCTTGCGTACTAATTAAAAGGGTCGGTCTCCATTGGGAAGGCAAAAGCGTGTTCAAATAAATATCGATGCTGAAATATAGACGAATCTAGAAGCTTTGCTTCTTTTGTCAACAAACTTAAAGGCCCGTGTGACCAGCCATCCGGTAAATGATTCACACGCTCGACCAAGCAGCTGCTGTATCCTCGACTCGCTCTCTTTCCTCATCCAATTCTACCACTGCTTTTCCATGACGTCATGCCGCTGTTTGGAACCATGGAAACGGAATTTATTATGCTGTGTGTACAGACGAGCGAGGTAGTTCGGGAGCTGAAAAGCGATTAGTTATCATCTAAATTTCTCAAATAGATTTTAAAAACGATAATGGAGCGTGTTGTCAAGGCTACGAGAGGAAAAATATAAAGGACTTATTCTTAGAACGCTTTAATTTATTTCATACTTTTCAATAAATAATAATAATACTAGATTAAATTTTTTAAACCATCAAACAATTTGTTAAAACAGGTACTTCAGGTTAAATTATTTTTTATTTTTAAATTATTTTTAATTTAGAAATTAGATATTCCAAATCATTGATGATGAAATTACAAAAAAAATACTTAGTCAGAATTTATTTGCACTAACAGCTTTTTAGGCAAAAATATTGGAAATGACAAAAAAAAATGTCAGGCATAAATGTATGTAACATGCGGAGACAGGAAATTGTAAAAGATTTGGCTAAAGTCGTTCAAAAATAAATGGCTAATTTTGAAGGTGAAGTTGAAAAAAAATGTCGAAAATTAGCTCGTGATTTTCTTTTATAGGTATGAATGAATATGCATCAAAATAACGTTTAGGTTAAGTGACAACTGACAAATATATTGCACATTGCGTATGTTGTATATATTGCATATTTTATTGATAAGAGTAACTGATTATCACTTGTGATTCTTTCATTCTCTTTTTTTGTGATAATTAATTACGGGACGTCAAAGAAATATGTCAATTATCAAAATTTGATATAAAAACCAGTTTTTTGCGAATTCCTATTTATGATTAAAATTTTAATATCGTATTAATTGATTCCCAGTACCAGTAACAATGACTGCTTAAAATACTGGTACTCCTTAATAATTTATTATATTAAAATTGCTAGTTTTAAATAATTTAATGCTTGAATTATTTAAATTGGCAATTTAAATCGAGTGTCTTTCTTCAAAAATTGATCTGAATTATAAAACTGAGTTTGAAGAATGATGGTTTATATATAAGAGATTGTCAACGGCATTGGGGCGACAAAATGTTAATCTGTTCAACAGATAGAGACCAGTCAGACGTGAAATTGTTTGTCCATTGGCGGCTCTACTGCATCTTCTGACTTTACTGCACTTGGAAAAAAAAACAAAAAAAACTGCTTGCGGTTTCTAGATGGTGTATATAAGGTAGAAAAAAATTGAGTGAGATGAACAGAAAATCCCTGAGTAACTTGAAAAATCCCTCTCGCTAGTCCTTTCGTAATTAGTTATTAGGGGCTGAGGTGTGAAGTGCTTTGAGAATGCAATAAACTTAGCTGAAGGAAATGAGTCGCCAGTCACGTGAGCGTGCATGCGCATGCTTATTGAACGTGATTCTACCTGCAAGCAACATCTGGTGGTAGTCGGCAGGCTTCGTTAATTCGCTGATGGACTTGCTGCTCGAATGAGAATTGCTTGTTAGATGGCACTTTTTGATCGTGTTAGAAAATTGCTGGCAGCAGCATTTGATACAGTACACGGTACTGTGGTGCTGTAAGTCCTTGTATGGCTTATCATCTCTCAATCTAGAGAATAGCCAATTGTGCTGTTGATGGTGTAACTAGAAATGTCCAAAGTCGTTTGCAGAGTGTCATTATAGAATAAAAATCTTGAGGATTTTTTTCGCTGTGATTAGAGAAAGAGAAATAGGCGCCTTGTGTTGAGTAAAAGAATTGCCAATTGTCCTTGCACTTATCTAACCACGGATTGTTTGAATGCTGTACTTGTTTCAACAGTTTATACGAGAGACTCAGAAAGAAGCTCTTGCCTTTAAACAATTAAAGTTTGCAGAAACAAAAGAAAACCTTGTCGAAGACACTAAGTGATGATTGCTACTACTAAATCTTTTTTGTAGCTTTCAAGTGTGAGCGAGTTGAGACACAAGGATCAAGTTATTTTCTCTTTTCTCTATAAAATGGATTAACTGACGACTGTAAAGTTTGAGTGAAAGTTGGGAAAACTCTTCTTTTTTCTGTTGGTGTGTTAGACGAGAAAAGCTTCTTCTTTTCTTAATTACCACAATGTAGAACTTTTTGCTCTTTTGTTTTTTTTAATTTTCTTTTATTTATTTTTTTTTAGCATTTTTTAATCTTTGCTTTTTAAATTTGTTTTTTGCTTTTGTTTGTATTTTTTTTAAAGACAAACCTAAATAAAATACATTAAATTGGACTTTTATTTCTTCTGCAAGAATCCGCAAAGAACCAACTTGCTGTAATGATCTATATTAAACTGGAAATTCACAACCGGAATCTGAAACGAGTTTTTTTTTTTCTTACTCGTAGTAATCTCATAGCGGAACCCACGAGAAGGTCGCATTTCTTGAGCTTCCGTTGCTTTTGCCAACATCATCCTTGCTACCAAGAGCACATTTTGATGGCAATTTCGAAAACGATTCAATCCAGTATACCATCAGACATATTAGGAAAGTTTAATACTGGGTTGGGCTCTAAAAAGAAAAAGAAATGGCGAAGTCTTAAAAAATAATAGCATTTTTTTTCACTGTTGCATTGAAATTCTCATATGAAAATCTTAGATCATCATCATTTACAAAATTTTTTTTATCATTTATTTTTTTAACATCAAAATTGCCAATTTTTTTCTTTTCGAAATTTTAAAAACTTACTTTATCAAGAGCATTTATAAAAGGCCAAATGTTCAGCAATAGATACTAAGCTCTTTCTGAAATAGTTTGCCAATTAATTCCCAGTGATTAGTTTCCTTGCTGGTATTAATTAATCCAGTCACTCAGCAGTGGTCCATCGCTATGTGTAGTCCCAATTATCCTCTTTTGACATGGCGAGGCCCGTCGATGGTTGCAAGGCATGCGTAGAATGATTAATTGACCTCGATTCTTTTTATTTTCTCCTGGTGCTGTATTCTAAAGGTGACATGATCCATACATCAACGAATAATTCAAACTCTATTAGTTATTATGCTTGTTGACATTTCATAGCTCAAATGAATAAACGATTTTTTTGTTTTTGTTTAGCTCAATTAATTAGTGCTTGATCGCTTTGAATCATTTTGAAATTTGATATTTAATTAATGATCGATGTTATTTTACTCGATTAGGTTAGAAATTGAAATAATTAGAAAGTTGAAACGAAATCAATTCAAACACAGAAAATGTAAAATTCATTTTTTTAAATACAGTAATAAGTCAAAATCTTATTATTAAAATATATAATTTACTCTAATATTTAAACACATGTAATCTAGGGATTTTGACTAAACTCAATCTATCCAAGCAAATCATTGTAGATTAACAATGCGGTTGGTCTAAACTAATGAGATCTGGAAATAACCTGATAATAAATTTAAGCTCTAGAATGTACTGAAAGAGCCAAATCGTCAGCTGTAATACCAAGAGTGGCTCAAAGATTTTAAAAGATTTTAAAAAATTTGTGAAATCTTAAAGACTCGGAATTTGCTTGTGTCTTTAGATATAAAATTTAAATAGAATTTTCAACTGTTGTGTTCTAATTACAGAATTTTTCCAATTTGAATCGATTCGAAATCTTCGATTTAAACTTGAACCGATTGGAGCTATTAATATCATTTCAGTACATTTTCTTTCTTTACATCTTTTGTATTGCAGTGGATAAACTTCTCCTCTTACAAAAGCATTGTAGTCCTTTCTTTTTCTGTTTATTGAAATTATACCCCTGTTGGAGAATTTGTTAATCCCTTCCCTTTATTCGCTTTGTACACAATGGTTTTGAACTGTAAAACAGCGTTAAATGAGCTTTGGTTTTTCATCGCATTACTGTTAATAAATCTTTTACGGGCATCAGGCGTGAAGTTATAATAGGAGGGGTGCATGTGCAGATGAAAAGATTAAGAAAAGCGTATAAGGCAGAAATACGAGTAAGTTGAAACAACACTTGGACTTTAATTTTATCTCGTATGATACTGTTGGTGCTGAGATGCTTCTTGACGATGCAATTAATTTAAAATTGTTTAGTAAGGTTGGACTATCATTTTATCTGATAGACAGAAATTGTGAATTTAACAACACATAATGTATTTAATTTTTTTTAATTGCCTATTAACTTTATAGCATCAACTTTCCCTGCAGCGGTGGAAGGAAATTTTCCATCATTCTCATGTTGCAGCATATTATATTACGCAGTTGTTTTTAAAAATCCATTACGTATGATTCTAGTTTACCTTGTATTATTTATCATTTGTCAGAGGAGCATTTTTTGTGTATATTTACCTAAATAATCTTGCAACATTTCTTTTTCAGTTTTCTTTTATCAACACTAAACACAATCGATCCAAAGTTTAAAAAAAAATTAATTATTAATTTTAGTGGCATTTAGTATCAACCAACCGTGATATTAATTTCTACCGAACACTTTTTTCTTTCTATTTGAGTATTTAAAACCGAGCAAACACTGATCTGCATAATTTTTTCATCATAAATTTTTCAATTCATGCACCGGTGAAAACGATCAAATCTGAAAAAATTTTTTAGACTAGTGAATAAATTTGAAAAATATTTTAATTTTTTCATGTCGACAATTTGTCAATAATTTTTGTAATAATTTTTAATTTATACAGTTGTACGTCACATCCAGTTTTATTTTTAAACTCTTACGTAGAATAAATTGCTTTTTCCGGTTCGTAAAACCATCATTCGATAAATAGAAACTACGTAGCTACATTAGCGTTCGGGTTGCCTGCTTAATGTTGCAAGTGATGATGCTTGAAAACTATATTTTTTGTTTAAAAAAAAAAATTACGTTGTTCAACTTTGTGCTCGGTTGAATCGTACCAGCAGTCATTCGTCTTTTGTCGCGGTCAGTCATCAGTGGAAGCCAATGTAGCGCAACCTTTGGGCATCTCGCCGGGTAAACAAAACTACCGTCTATGCTTATCTTAGTTGCGCTGCGTTGGTCAAATGGGAGGGTTTTCTCTAGGTCTTTGCTAAGACTTCCTCATATTTTTTTTCTTATCTTTTTTCCACCTCTCATTGGTGAGGTCAGTGGCTTTCTCTGTATGGAGTCGAAAATTCATCACGTTTACTAAGATGAGCGCTAAAGTCCAACTGTCTGTGGACCCCGTGATGTGATTCTTTTCCATTCCATTCTCAACAGGGGATTTAACCGCGAAATGAGTTTGCACCAACGCAGGCACAATGAATGTGCCGCTACTAACTCCCCGCTCATAATTCGTGCGGTTTTAATCACCTCATAAACTTTGTGTTCAATTGTGCCGTTGAAATATTTGCTCAAATTGGTGCTAGGGTAAATTAAATAAAAGCAAATAAACAAATACAGGATTTGTACCGTTTTTAATCGCCATTTAACATCTTTAATAACTATTTTAAAATCTTAATAAATTGTGTAATTAAATTACTCTTTATACAAAATACAGAATGGTCTTCGCATAGATGGATATACTTCGTTTTCTTCTTTTTAAAGAAAACCTTTTGTCCGCTTTCTATGCTTTAAACTTTTCTGCTGCGTGGTTGGATGGATGGTGGGTCATTTTCTTGGTTTGATGTTGGCCTTCTTTCTCTCTTTTCCTTTTTACTTTATGGGGAAAAAGTAACGTGGACTGCGGGGCAGAAGACGTGCTCTGTGCAAACAACGCTAAGAAAACCATCAGCTCAGCTTCATCTCAGTAGTAGTCCAACATTATCAATCTCTTCTTGTCTGATGCCTTTTCCCATCTAGACGCTAGATTAAAGCACTTTCTGTGATAACCAAACTTGATAAGTTGTCGTTTGCTTAATCGCTTTTTTACTCCCTTTTACTTGCCACTGTCACTCACTACGCCTCCCATTTTATAGATCTCCTCTCATTCTTTACTAACAAGTACTAAAAAAAGCGAAAAAAAATTAGATTTCTTATTTTTGTTGAGGCCATAACTTCTAAACGATTTTTTTTATTCCTTTTTATATCCGTCAATGATTTAGGTTGCCATCGTGATTTGATTACAGTACGGCGAGGGTGATGTGAGCCAATTTTGCTTTCATGCTTGTTGGCTTGTGGGAAGTTGTTATTACTCAAGTCGGAGGTTCCATCACCTTTACGCCATACCCAACAACAGGAACTTAGTTTCTCTTGTGTCTAATTGGATGAGGACAACTGGATTTTTTGTGTTTGCTTGGGATTTTTTGTAATTTTTTTACCTCTTTTCTTAGAATTCGTTTTAATTTTTTTTTCGTTATTATTGTTTTTCTTTTGAATGCTTACCGACTGCTGGTTGTTATTATTGTTGCTATTGACAACCTGTGCACAAGTTTCATCTGCTCAATATTCTTTTTTCATAAATTTGTCTCGGTGTTTTCGTAGCGAATGAAGAGAAAAATAAGTGCACTGCTGCAATTTATTGATTTCAAAGTTAATCAATAAACCTTATTATTTATGTTTTTTTTTAGTGAATCTAAACAAATTAAAACTTATTTGGATTATGTCTTGAATGTACATCATTGAACGTTTTATTTTCACTTTTATAAAAAAAATAAAAACTAACAATAAAAAAAGGCTTGTCTTTACAATTTTATTCTCTTGGAAAAGTTGTCTTATTTTTATTTCTCAATTTATTTTTGTATGACAAGTAAACTTGTCCATATCCTTCTCTGCCGCTTTTGTTCCTTATGAAGACGTGTTGGACAGATGGTACATCTTGTGTTGTGATTTATGGAAAAATCAATGTGGCACTCGCATCCACCCTTCCTGGCGTGAGTGTTTTTAAAAGGTTTTGAAACCAGGGAATAGTTATAAAAAAGGAAAAAAGAAATAAAAAGTTCTATTTCTTCCATTGGAAAATTAAGCTGAATAAATGATACAAAAAGGTGCTTGAAGTAATAAAAATAGGGGAAGTTAAATTCTTTATGTGTTAAGATTAAAATTAATCCTTTTTGTTTTTAATCCTCTTTTAGTTTGACACGTAAAATATTCTTTTGTTATTTTTTTAGGCAGGACACGTGTGTGGCGACAACAAAGATCTCGTAGATGGAAGACCTACTGGAGCTGTGAGAGTGTCATTTGGCTACATGAGCACGAAAGATGATGCAGATAAATTTCTTCAAGTGATTCGTAAATGTTTCGTTGAAAACTCAGTTGACTTTGACTCGAGTCAAAAATTGGAAAACCAAATGAAATCTGTCAGAAACAGTACAAACCTTCTTTGCAGATGTCTTTCCGATGTCCACCAGTTTAACGAATGTCAACGACATCATCTGACAAATATTTTCATATATCCAGTGAAATCATGTGGTCGGTTTGAAGTGAGTAGTACAGTTTTAATTTTTTCAATTTTGTTTGTAAAAAAGCCATTTTTTTCATACCACAGTCATTTTATTCGATTGACTTTTGGCATAATATTCTGGAAGATGAGTACTTTTTTGTAATTTTAATACTTTATTACAAGTCGGAATTAATTTCCATCACATTTCAAATTTAAATAGATATGAACTTTTCAAACAAAGGCAATATTTGCAGTCTGCTTTGTTTAGGATGTACTCATGTCAGAAATGGTGCACATTCTTAATGATTAAGATTGAAAAATGGCTTTTGACAGCAGTTTGTAGTGGCATCCCTTTCACAGCTGCTTTTACAATCCAAATTGATGATAATTGAAGTAAAGAGTGTCATTTTACTGCAGGTGTCTTCATGGGCGATTGGCAAACGAGGCCTTCTTTACGATCGAGAATGGGTTGTAGTCAATGCAAATGGCGTGAGTCTTACTCAAAAAAGAGAACCGAGACTTTGTTTCATTCGTCCAGAAATAGATTTAGAAAATAGATTGCTACATTTGCACGCAGACGGTACGTAAAGAAAATAGTTCAAACATAAAAAGAACTTTTTTTTATTGCTTAAAAGCCTATAAACAACTTCTGAAAGGAAAAAAATATAAGAAAAATATTTTTTTTTTAAATGGAGAAAGCAATTGTTTTTTTTAAAAACACTTTATTTTTTATAATTAATTTTATTTAATTTTAAACTAGTAAACAACTGCTACCATTTTGTAATAATAAATTTTTAATCAGATAAAAAGAAATTTATTAGTTTGTACATAGATAAAAGTAATTCGTTAACCTTTGCGTGAAGTTGATTGTTAGAGGCATTGGGAATAGTAAACATAATTTCATTTTAAAGCAACATTTGTTTACCTTGAAAATAAATAGAACATTATAGTAAATAATTAAAATAATATTTTAAGCTGTAAGTTTAAAATAGAAAGTTATATTTTAAGGTTTTATACATTTCTGACAGCAAAATGAAACATATATAACTACTTTTCGTATGAATAGTTAATTATTTCCTAAAGTATTTCAAAGTACTGACCTCTCTTTAAGTAAAACTAAACTAAAAAATAAAGAATAAAAAGTGATATAAAGCAGTCCTCTTATGACACCTTTATAATGGTTTTGAAATTGCATAATATATCAGCAGTTGGACCAAGTTGGGGGTTTTATATTTTATATTTTTGCAACACGTTTACTCTATAATGAAAAATAGAACAACGCCATATTAAACTTGCATTTTGTTTAAAATATCCTTTTATCTTTTTTTTCCGGATATCCTAATCCTCGTTTGCTTAATCCTAAATAGCCAATTTCTTTACGTGTCTCGCGGATTGCACATTAAATTTTTTTTTATTTCAGTGGTGGTTAATTTGAATTGGGCCATGCGTTGTTTGGTAGGTTAATTTGCTTCTCTCATCAACGAATTTCGCGTGGCTGCATCTGGTTTTGTGATGTTTTCCAGACTTAGCTGCAGCTTCACATTACGTTCGCTTGCTAGAATTAGGCGCTCGCAGCTATTTTCATGTCGTTTCATGTCAACGCAATCATTAGCCATGCATAAAGTCGAGAGAGAAAAAATTGAAAGCAAAAAAAAAATATATTCAGTGTTTTGGTCTTGCAGTCTCATCTGGACCGCAATAAAAAAAATAAAAATAAGATGGTCGCTTAGCCAAATAACTTATAAATTTTTTAAAAAAATATTTTTTTTATCCTTTATTCTGCTATGCATTAATAAACAGCTTTAACAAATGTTAAGTTTCCATATAGTTTTTAGACCGGCAAAAAAAACTACTTGCAACTTTCGATTTCAGGTTGGGACTGATGCTCTTAAGTGTCTTAATGTTGTTGTTGTATAAGAACTGATTCAAAATCCTCTGGCACTCATGGTTTGCGGTTTCATTTATTCTTACTTTTAAGGTTTTTTTTCTTCAGTTTACTTACTGTCGGCTTAGTGACATTAGGAGTAATAGTAAAAAATCGAAAATAAGATTTATATTTTTATTTTAATGAAATTTTTAGATAATGCGCTTTAAAATATTATAAAGGTGGATCCTCTTTTTAGATTTTCCATCCATTTCTATATCATTAGAAGAGTTTACGGACAAATTATCAAGTATACGCCAATGCAACTCGAAAGTTTGTGGCGACAGGTAAATTTAATTTTAAAATTTACTTTCGCTTTAAACCAGAATTTCCTAGATCTTTTTTCACGAAATTGCTCTGACTTATCTGTTACTCATTGTGTATCGAACCTGACACATTCACTTCTTAATTATTTTTATATGATACTAATGGATACTCCGTATTGATAAATTCTAGTCAATCTATCGTCCATTACGTTAACTGTGAGTGCCTTTGGCTCATAAATGAGACTTCTCTCTCAGTTAATGTTTGTTCCCAATGACTTTCTCCGTGTTATTTCATCTTGAATCCAACATAAGAATGTTGCGGCTCCACTTTGCTCTCTTCTACTACGATTCCCAGATGAGCCACTTGAACCTAGAGCGAGAGCATCGAGTAATTATTTTTCATCTCTCTCCGTTTTTGTGACAATCAGAAAAAAAGAAGTGAATGGAAGCACTAAAAGTCCTTGGTCTTATAACTTAGCTGACTTTTCTCTCTTTAATTTGAAAACCACAATCAGTTTTAAAAAATCCCTATAATTTATCTTCGGAGCTATTTTCATCTTAAAGAGATTTTAATATCGCCTTTTTCCATTTTCAATTGCGAATTCTCTAGCGCCTTTAAAGTTTATTCATACTAATAGATCGCTAACTAATAATACTTTATTTTCGTTAGTTTGAGGCAATATTGATTAAGGTTATATATACTTTCTTGATTTCTGGCAAAACGACAAATTGTTGAAAACAAGCTTTTACGAAATGACAGTGCTTTTTATGGATAATTTGTTCGATGCAGAAATGCGTATTAGAAAGTTTTTTAGAAGTAGAGTATTAGTGTGATTTGGATGAGTGCCAGGTGAGAGTCGTCCTCATCTTCTCCAGTCCACTTCCATTTATGACAGCACTGAGTGTAGGCAAAGTCTTGAAACACGTTTGACGTTTAGTATGGAATTTTCGAGGATTTATGCCGAGATTAGCGTCGCCAACGGGCTGTCGTTGCTCTCCTTCTAGAGAAAAGAGCTGCATTTTCTCGTGTGTGAGTGTCCCCCGGAGCGATAGAGTCCCTTTGCCTCGGCTACATCCTCCACCTCATCTCAGCATATACCGCAGGGCCCTTTGCGGCTGGGTTGGAGCCGAGCTTTTCCCAATTTGCATGATGCGAAAGACTTCTTCGGCCATACGCAGGAAGCGGCTTTCTTCCCTCCAGTTATTAAATTACGGTTAGAACATAATAGAGTTGTAAAGATCCCTGAGCAGCGGCATGAAGGGAAAACGTGATCTCGGGAACAGAGCGCGGCAACCGCCTTTTGTACAATAGTGCGCCATAACTAATGATTATCAACGTTAAGCCAGAGGCACTGATACGCCGAGGTCGCAGTTGACGATCGACGCCGCCCGCTTAAAACTGCAAGAAAACTTTTTCTTATAATTTTTTTTTACTTCAATGTTTGCAGGAAACAAAAAAATATTGAAACGAAAAGAAATGAGAAATGTTGAGGAAAAATACCTCGAAGGCGATATTTCTCAAATTTTATTTTTTTACATTTCTTTTTTTTTTAAATTTAATCTGCTAGGTTAGTTTAAGAAAAATTGATGAAATTTTTAGCAGCAGATTTCGGCTTGAAAAATAATACCGGTGGCGGGTGCATCATGAAGATGAGACGACAGAGTCGAGTAGAAGGAAAGGAGGTCGCTTGAATAGGTTTGTTGACTGGTTTTGGGTTGATCTCGAGGCTATGTTTTCTTGTTGTCATCGGCTCGTTTCTATACGATAAAGATCAATGGATTTCGCTCTCACAATTCTTGATTTCGATCGGGGAGAGGTTTTACACTCTTCAATATTTGATATTTCGCTTTGCCATTTTGGTTACCGGGGTGTTGATTGTTGTTATTTCGTGCAAACATATTGGTGAGTGACGTTTGTACGTATTTATTTTTCTCTTTAGTCGGCAATTGGTTGCAATAAATATACGCTGATATAAACGCCATTATATCAGTAGAACAAAATGTCTAATAAGCCTGTACTGCTATCAGTTTGAGATATTACACTCGAGGGACGTTCAAACTTGCAAGGAGCGAACTAAGTGCAACCGCTGCACACCAAGTAAAATAATTAACAGTTCAACTGAGATGCTGCTATCGTTAAGAAGAATCTAGTTCGTATAAGAAAAAACTTAATTGGAAACAAGTGATAAGTAGACACGCCAATATTTTGATAGTGTTATAAAAGGCAATCATGAAACGTTGGCCTCCACTGGCGATTCTTTTTCTCACCTCGAGGACAAAAAGTAGTTTAATTAGCAGAAGCGAAATGAAAAGCTCGAGGCCATCATTGCCAGTTGGGAAAGATGTGTCCCTCAGGAATCTTAAGCAGTGGCCGCCTTGCTAAGGATGGCCGTTCACGGAAGCGGAAATTGACGGAGAGTGTTCTGTCCTTGCGAGTAATGAGGATGTAATCCAAGGAATTTCCCCTCGCTGCTTCTCAATGGCTTCCCATAGTGGCAAGCACAGGGGCTGAGGTGAACATTGTTTATTGGTCCATCAGCTTTAAAACACATTCTACGATGAGGACAAGATACTTTTCCAACTGCGGTATCATAAAGAGAAGACTTTGGTTGGACACCCTACTTTCTTCTACCCCTTAAGGCTCTTTCATCTCCGGGACTCGCAACCACTTCCGCTCGGGTCTCCATAGAATTGCTAATAAAAAAAAAAGAGAACATAAATTTTCCTAACCAACTTTTTCCGTTATTTAATCATTTCTGGCCGGGTTTGTTTTTGTTTAATTTTTTGTTTTGTTTTATTTCAGGGTAGCCATGATTGATTGTGGGGACCAAGTAGCTGAATGGATAAGCGACGTCCTTCTTAATCCCGGATGCCGTCTTTGGCGACAACATCCTGATAGTGACAGGAGAAATAAACTGTCACGAAGCAACGCACTATCAGAAGGTATTAAGTGATAATGAGATTTCAGAAAATGTCGTGGGTTTCATTATTTTTCCAGTTTTTAAAACCCATATCGATTGAAGCTTCATTGTTGATGATACGAGTAAATTGATAAATTTATTTTCTATAACTTAATTGAAACATTAGACAGTGACGCAGGTTGAAATTCCGGATCGCTTGTTTATTATGGATTTTTCCAGTCCGGTAACCACAGGCATTAGAAATGGAAGATGCAACGAAGCGCAACTCCCGTGCGTTGCAGCCTATTTTACCGCTTGCACGTTTCACTCTCCAGCTTGCGCTTCTTCCTTTCCTCGCTCGTGGTCGTGTATTTACTATTCGACAACGCAGCTTTTATATCGATTGTCGTTTTTTTTTTTTTCGTGACTGTCACTGCTAATACAGACATTTTGAGCTCACTTTCAGATTAATATATCCATTATAAGATTTTTATTTTTTAAAAAAAATATTTTATCTTAAAGTTTTATGTTTTTAAAGAAATTTCGTAAAATAAATATAATATTCGAAGTATTCAACTATCTTAAAAAATTGCTGGTTTAGTCATCTTTTCATATTCAGCAATAAACATTTGTTATGTCCACTACAAATTGTGACAGGGTAGGAAATTTATAGCGTGTTGTAGATAGGATTTGGCCAGATTTAAGTTGATCAGTAAATGCCATTGGGCAATAAATTGTTCTTTTCTTCCAGTCACTGAGCAGCGTGCAATGTCTTTGGCCAATCAGTCGCAATTTTTGCTTCTCAGTCGCAGTAGCTTACGCAATCTTCTACAAGAAATTGAGAAACGAAACGATGAGGAACAGTTGGAGGAGGATGAGAAAGAGCGTCTCGACGAAGAAAAACTGATAGAACGTTTCCGAGCAAATTTGGTCGTTAGTGGAAAAGAGGCGTATAACGAAGACGTTTGGAGCCAGGTGTCCATAGGACAAGTATCATTCAATGTTCGTTTTACGCCGACTTTATTACATAGCTTTGTTTCGATGAGTGCAGTTTAGTTTTCTGTTGTTTTATAAGCAATTCAGTAGGATTTTATCGACTAACTGCGTTATTAAAGTTGCTTAATTAATCCAAGCTGTTATTTTTAGAATGGTTTTACGATTGCAACCAATTTTTAATTTTTTTTTGGGTTTGTTTTGGAAGGTGGTCGGATGTTGTATTCGGTGCCAGATGGTTTCTATTGACCAACAAACAGCAAGCCCTACCAAGGAACCGCTCACTACTCTTTCAGCCACCAGAGGACACAAGGTATCAAACGAGATTTTCAACCTTTTCAGTGTTTTATTAATTATAATTAACGAAATCGATAAATCATGCTGAAATTGAAAATGCAATCAAACGAATGAAGTAATCAAATAATTAATATACATCAGTTTATGCTATGCACATATTTAACCACGTAATTTGTTTCAAACTAGTTCTGATAATGATGTGTTTTAACCTAAATAATTCATAAATATTTACTTTGCATGACCACTTCTATTAGCTAAACCTATTTCTAATTTCTAAAAATCTAATTTCAGGTATCATTTGGAATTTATTTACATTGTAAGTCAACAAAGCCAGAAAAACAAATTTACGTGGGTGATCCAGTTACAATTGATATTTAATTAAACGAAGCATATTTGGGCCCGTTAAAAATGATGGATTTAATATATATGAAATTTACTTTACCTTCAAAGTATACGTTTCAATAAAATGTGTAATTTGCTTTAAATTACATTGCTTAGTTTATTACAAACAGCAAATTAACAGGGGGGTTCTTAAATCTTCAAATGTAACTTCTTCATCTCCAAGCGTCTTTTGATCGCCAATTTAAAAGATCTTCCGCTTCGTCTTCATCCATTGGAATTTCCTCCATCTCTGCATCATTTGCAGTTGATTCGTTGTCTTTACGTGTTTCATCTTTTCGTCTCTGTAGAGCTTCCACTCTCGCCCAGTTATGTCTAAAATAAAAAAAGTTTAAAAATTAATTCTTTTCTTAAAACTGCAATAAATGCTTTAATGACATAATAAAATTCTATTCAAACAGTTTCAGATTCCCACACTTGAATGTCTTAACTAACCTTAAAGATTTATTAGCAGATAATTTTAATGCGTGTAGAAAATAAAAATTATTTGCCAAAAATAAATGTTGTTTGAAAAGTAATTTTAACTATTAGCCGGCTTAAACAAAAGCTATTTATTTGGTTGGCTAACAGCCAACATATGTCCCCATCAATTTTTTTAAACTGAAAAAAAATAAGGTACTTTATTTCTTCAATTAGAAGGCGTCCTAATTTACAGTCCTTCTTATAACAATGACTCTTAAAATCCATTATTTACATTAGTTACACAAACTGTAATTAATTTTCCTAAATTTAGATTTTTTTTTTGAATTCTGGACAAAACAGCAATTAGACATAAGACATAAAATCAGAACCGTAATTGTTGTTATCAACAACCACTAGTTCTAATATGAACTTCTTTAATAAAGAAGAAAAATTTGAAGACTGAAATAGTTTCCAATACCTCGACGACATACACAATTACGTAAGGAATTCTTTGGCACCATACAGAGACAATAAATCTCGTACGGTATTGATATTTAATAGTGACAGATACTCATCATTGAAATTAAGTAGTCCATAAACCTATTCCAGATGAGCTTTTGTCTCAGATGTTTTTTTTACAGTATTATTACCAAGCCTTTATCATTTAAATTATCATTCAATAAAATAAAATTTATAAAGGCTAGTTGGCAAGGTACGGTTACACATACAAGTAAACAGAAATTTTCATTGATTATTTTCCTTCCGCTAAACAGTTTTCGGTCAGACAAATAAGTAAACAAACATTCCATATTTATCTAAAATCATTATTTTCATTGCTTACATTTGTTCATCTATCTCGTCAATTTCTCGTTCTGTTTTCATTTCTTCATCATTTTCATCCATCATATTTTGAGAAACCTATTATTGAAATTAACATATGTTTAAAAATAATATCTGTCAGATGAAATTCGGAATTTTCTTACTGATGAAGCCTCTGATATAACTTTTTGAAATTTATCCCATTCATCATCCATTGGATCTTTATATTCTACTTTTCTAACCTAAAACACAATAATTTTATTACAAATTTTATATAATTTTCAGAATAAAATTTACTTTGGCATCGGCAATAGGATCATCAAAAAAGCCCTCTGGTAAATCTTTCCTATTATTACTCGTTACTGTAGTTGCCGATATTGGAGCAGACGAAGATTTTGTATCAGAATCAAAAAAATCTAAATAAAAAATACATTTTAACAATCTAATATATTATCATATAATTTTACTTATAATTTACCAGCTGGTAACTCTGATTTAGGTTTATTAACCAACTCCTCGTTATCCTCTTCATCATCTGACATTGAAAAACTCACTCTTAATTCACGTTGTCGCGAAGAAGAATTTTCATCTTTTTTTAAATCAACTGAAACATTAGAAACTAATAATGTTAACCAAAACAAAAATTAAATTACTATGTAGGAGTTTAAGTAAAACACCTTTCATCTTTTTTACAACTTGTCCATTTTCCTGTATTGTTAGTGACCTTTTTAGTGTTTGATTGGAAGAATTTGTGCCCTCATTCGAACTTATGTTATTGCCTGATTTCTCTTTCGTCTTCAATTTTATTAAATTCTACATGAATTAAAAAAATATAATTATTGGTTTATCTAATCGTCTCAAAGATTCACTTACGTCTTTATGACTTTTATTATTTACATGAGCAGTCCACAGCAATTCACTTTTAATTTTTTGGTTGCACAAAACACAAATCAACTGACCTATGTTGTTATATTTATTTAGCGTTAAAGAAACACTTATTTAAACTTTTAAAACTAGCACTACTCTGATGAATGGTAGAAAAGGATATTTGGCGAGTGGTGAGTCAATTTTCTTTACCGATGCACTTGCAGCTTGCTTTTCTTTCATCATCCGACGTAAGTCATTTTGCAGCATCTTTGTATTTTTTGCTTCAATTTGCTTTGATTTCATTCCCTTAGCTCCAGTTCCTGTGCTGGATGCCATTTTGTTTAAAATTGTTTTCTCTTCCGGGCGGAAAAGACTTATATCGCCATCTATGAATCGATTGTGATTGGTAAAAGTGCTACAAGCCAGCCTTGATTGGCTAAAGCCCATAGTGCCGCGATTCTTTGCTTATTTGTTTCTTGCTTCCTTTCCTAGCAGTCCTTTCCCTTTCTTTTAACTGTCGGCGTGATCCTTCGTCTTTAATACTTAATATGGAAACAGTTAAACTTAGAAGGAGTAGTAGAAAAGTTGATTCTGGATCGAAAGATAAAGAATTTGTTGTTAGGAGGAGTACCAGAAAAGTTGCTCAAATAAAGTATGTGGCAGACGATGATGTTCTAGATCACATTTTAGGAATAGGTAGTGTATATTTATTTATAAGTTTTAAAATTTCATATTTTTACAAATATTTGTTTTCAGGTGCTGACAGTCCGCTTAAGAAGGACGACTGTGTTAATAATATATCAGAATCTAATGAGAGTGAAATTGAAGACTCGTGTAAACAAGAAAGAAATATCCCCAAAGGTAATTAAGTTGTCTTAATTATAATTTATGGTATTTATCATGAAATTTGAATTGTAGTGTTACACGAAGATGGTGACAAAAATGGTATTGACATATTTTCTTTTAAGTCAACTAAAAGTAAGAGTGGACTAATGGAAAAAGGTATTTTAAAAGGTTTAATTATTCAACTTATGTGTTATTTAATATTTTATTTATATTAATTAAGCTTTTAAGAATCTGGAGTTAAATCGAACTACACCTAAAAGTGCGAAAAGGAAAAGTGCTAAAAAAAAGCGACTTTCAGTTTCAATTCAAAAGGAACGTATACCTGAGAGTACCCCTTATAATTTACGTCGAAGAGTAGGACAGAGTAAGTTAAATAGAATTAAAATAAATATTTTTGCTTAGTTATTTGGAATTATTTTCTAAAGGATTAGCAAAATTAACTGCTGAAGATGAATATGTGAGTGATAGTGATTCATCAGAAAGTGGTCAGTCAGACAGTGATGATTGTGCAAAAACTCCAAATAATTCGACAGGACCTAATTTTGAACTCTTGAAATCAGATGCTGATGCAAATTTAATGGTATGTTTAAAATTTAAATAAGAAATAAGTGACTTCATTTAATGTTTACTTGTGCATACTATTGGAAACATCATTTGCAGAAAAAAAATGCGTTCCGAATACACACTAAAACTTTGTAAAACTACAATATTAAATGTAATATTTTTTTAGGCTGAAAATTATTTTCGAGCTCATCTAAAGAAACCGGTTACTTCTAATAATACTTTAAGAAGTTTAGGGAAGGTTGATTTTGAATCACTTCAAAAAACTCTCAAGACTGTTGTTCCTACTCACTCATCATATATTGAAGCTTTATGTGTTCAATACAATCAATATTTTAATAAATGGATGTTCCAGCTAAGGTATGATGTAATAGAAATTATTTATTATGAAATCAAACTGAAAAAATATTTCTTCAGCGAAGGATTTAATCTTCTTTTTTATGGTTTGGGGTCAAAGCATCGCCTTTTACTGGATTTCAGAGAAAAGATGCTCGCTGAAGAGAATGTGTTTATAATTAATGGATTTTTTCCAAATATTACACTAAAATATGTAAGACATCTAAAAAGCAGATCTTTAAATATGAATATTTATGCTATATTTTGTGCTATCTGTAGATTCTATCACAGATAATCGAAGAAGTGTTTGATTCACATGCTTCAAGTAACCTTCAAGAAATGCTGAATATAGTGAGATCATTAGTTTCAAGTGAGGAAAGGTTTTCTGAAATATAATTTTTTATAATTAATCCTGTTTGTCAATTTTTTTCTTTCCAGAAAATGGCAGCTTATTCATAATTATTCATAATATTGATGGAAGTATGCTTCGGTCAGAAAAAGTTCAAAACGCAATTTGTAAATTGGCAGAGATGGATAAAATTAAAATTTTAGCTACAATTGATCACATTAATGCTCCTTTAAGTACGTTTGTATCATTACAGTTATATCAATTTTTATTAATTAGCTTTTTCTTGCAGTTTGGGATCAACACAAATTGAGCCAATTGAATTGGATATGGCACGATGTTACTACTTTTATTCCTTATACTGATGAAACGACTTTTGAACATAATCTTTTAATTAAGCCAAATGAAAATATTGTGTTAAGCTCATTGATATTTGTTTTCCGAAGTTTGAACCCAAAAGCGAAGAAAATTTTTCTTATGTTAGCAAGATATCAAATAGATAACAATGACAACCCATCTTACATTGGTAAAAACCTAACTATTTAGTGCAAAATTAAACCTTGACAAATAATTTTTTTTTAGGTATGTCTTATCAGGATTGCTATCGCAAATGTCGAGAGAATTTTCTTGTGAATAGTGACTTAACTCTTAAAACACAACTTACAGAATTCAAAGATCACAAAATAATTAAATTTAAAAAGGTAAAAGCGAAGCATTCATTAAACAATTATATATTCATAAACCAAATTTATTAATGGAATTTTACTATTTTATTATACAGCATTTAATAATTTTTTTTTTAAATTTAATAGGGACCTGACAGTATTGAGTATTTGCTCATTCCTCTCGAGCCTAATGTGTTATCTGACTTTGTGGAGCAGAATAAGCAGTAATTTATTTTTTTTTACTTTTGTATGCTTTTGGATCATTGAATTTTATTACGGGACTAAAAATGTATTGTTTATTTTCTATTATTTTTAAACAGAATAGTCTGAAAATATTAGTTTCGTAATATTTTTCATTCCTGAAATTTTTTATTAATTTTTTTTTTAAACTGATAAAAATAAATTTATGAAGTTATTAAATTATGATTACGTTTATGGAGAAAATCTAATTTTTAGAAATAATACACATCTAAAACTCAGCAATTACTAAATTGACTTTTAGGAAATCTACTTTAGGTGACATAAAATTTAAAAATTTTGTTGCAGTTGACTTTTAGTTATTTCAAAAATTTGCATAGAAAACAAAACTTAGATAAATTTTAATTTTGACTGCATCTAGTTTAATTATTGAAAAAGTTTATAATTAAGCTCATTATCTATCGTTATAAAAGTAGGTAAAATATGCTATAGGTGACTAGTGTAACGGGCAAGGAAAGGCGGTCCTCGCAGCAGGTGGGCCGTGTGCCCGCAAAAATCACATCGAAACGAGTGATGCGCGCTCGCATCAATCGATCAAAAAACGAATTACACATGTTTAAAATAAACATCTTTAAATCAATATTAATCACTTACATTAAATACAAAAGCCAAAGGATTAGGAGTGATGTTTGGCATGGTCAAATGCCAAAATCAAAAACCGCGAATACAAATCTTAATACTAAAGATAACATAATAACATGGGCTAAAAAGTCCCAAACATAGCACTAAATAACTTTAAAGCTCAAACTTGGATGATTGAATAATTCCTTTCCATCCAGAAAGGAAATTTCTTGCAAAATTGCTTCAGATTGACGTGGTCTTCACAAAGCCAATTGCATCCTACCAAATTATATTTTTCATCAGACTTTTTTTATTTACATTCCTCTTGACAACAAATTTGCAGAATTTTCTCAAATTGGAATATACTGCAAAGAATCCAGTTAGTGAGATTACGAATTTCCAGGACCTGATTAAGCTGATGAAAGTGCTCTATTAGCTTGGATTCCTATGGATCCTATGCAGATATAGTAATAGGTACACAAGGAATGAAGAGGGGACCTAAAGCATTCCTACCATATAATAATTATGCAGCCAACAACTCAAGACATGTAATGATCATCCATTTCAAAGATGCTACCCGATTCCCTGAAGTAATCAGAAATTACATTTAACTCATATCTTGTTAGGACAGTGTACACTGCTGCTCTATATGCATGCTCCAAAGCATTGCTGAATACGTGTATCTGCCAAATTGACCTAAACACTGGGTAATTCGAACCACACTCATTTGCGATAACTTTTTCACTCTAGCCTGCCATTTTATAAATAAAGGTTAATGCAATAGATCATTCAAACCCAGACTTGGGTAAATTACTTTTTTGTTGTAATTCATTACCATTACAATTACAACTTCAAAAATGTAATTTATTACTGTTACAATACAGTTACAATTACATTTCAATTGTCACTCCGTTACAATAAAAATAAAAATATTACTCCAATTCGGTGTAAACACACTAAAAAAATAGGTGTAGAGGTATACAAATAGGGACAAATATGGGCAGCTTCAACTTATATAAGAAAATATAGTAACCTAATAAGGTGGAAATCATGTCTACTTGTCCCTATTTGCATATTACACCTATTTTTTGCAGTGCATGTGCACTGTAAAAATAAGTGTAGAGACAGCTTGCGTTAATAACTAACAAGCTATTTAATCGCAATGGTTCGAATCAAATTCGATTCGAACGATTCGCACCTGCTTGTGACTGGATTTTTTGGGCCATGCATTTGCAGGTACCCGCTCGGTCGCCGGCGGCATTCGATCGACAAAGTACGGCATGAATGGCCAGCTATCGTTCCCTGTATTTTTTGATTATCAACCATACAGCGTAGGAACATACTATACTATGTATAAGAGTGTCCGCTGGATTGTGTTTTTTTATTAATTTGATTTAAAAGATGCAAATTAAATTAAATTAAAATTCGCAAACATTTATAGTTTTTGTTTTTGTTTGCAAATTTTGTAAAATCTACACTAAATAACAAATGAAATCTTTAATTTGAATTGCATCTTTTGAATCGGATTGATAATCGAGAAGTACGGTGATGGTACCTGGCCATTCATGCCGCACTTGGTCGATCGAATGCCGCCGGCGACCGAGTGGGTACCTGCAAATGCATGGCCCAAAAAATACAATCACAAGCAATTAGTTTTATAAAATCTACACTACATAACAAACGAAATTCTCAATTTAAATTGCATTATTGAATCGAATTAACAAAAAACGCAAGCCAGCGAACATTCCTATAAATGGCAAGGTCCTATGCTGTAAGGGTGATAATTGAGAAGTACGGTGACGGTAGCTGGCCATTCATGCCGCACTTGGTCGATCGAATGCCGCCAGCGACCGAGCGGGTACCTGCAAATGCATGGCCCAAAAAATCCAATCACAGGAAATTGCGAATCGTTTTTATGTTTTAATTTTGATGAAATGATATGACAATAGCATTGATCAAGCAGGTAGGGTGTCGCGCATGATAGACTCTTGATTGGCTGATGAAATTTAGTTCAGAATGAACTACTTAGGTTCACTGTATTATCTATACTTTGGGTTAAATTAGGTCGCATGTGCATTAAAATATTGTTTACAAAAATTATAACGAAAGATGAAAAATGTGGTAATTATTTTTCTAGTTAAAAATGAGAATTGACAAGACTTGAAAAGTGGTAGAATTAATTTTGAATGGAACTTTGGATATGTTAAAAACGTGTATTTTATCCTGCAACAAGATTACCACCGCATCGATGAAGACGTCGATTTAAAATTTGATTGCAAAAGTACTCATTTTTTATTTTAAAAAAAATTAATTATTAATGGTTCTGAAAGGTTTTAAAAATTTGTATTTGTTTAAATTTGTTGGTTCGTTCGTTTGTGCTTATTTGATTGATTTTTATTCCACGGTCTATGTATTTTCTCCATAGACTGTGGCGACATCCAGGGGATTGAAAACGTAACCAATTTCAAAATAATCGTACAGTGGCGACATCTAGTTTTTTAAAACCTTAACAATTTTTTTGTTTTTTGTTTTTTTGTAATGCAAATAAAGACAAAAATAGTTTTTTTTTTTTTATTAAAATGCTATTTTATTTATTAAACAATGAAATTGCATAAAATCTGCTGAAATACAATTCGATTTAGACTTTTTAAATTTTTTTATAGTCTACTCGGGTCCATGCATTTTCCCCATAGACTGTGGCGACATCCATGGGATTAAAAACGTAACTTATTTTAAATTAATTGTACAGTAGCGACATCTAGTTTTTTAAAAGTTCAACAATTTCGATTTCGCATATGCATTTCATCGTTGTCGAATGATAATCTTACGAACTAGAGGTATAAAACTGATTTGAGGAATAATGTTGAATCGGTGTAAGTTTATAGTGAAAAGATAATTAGACAGTTGTTCGATGGTTGCTTGATTAGTTTTAGTAAATTTTATAAAAATTTTTATTTTGATTAAGAAAATACGCAATTTATTTTGAGTGTAATTTAAAAAACTTTCAATTAATTTTCAAAACTTGATGATCCTCTACAAACGTTTTTACAGTTCTTTAGGATCTTTTGACGAAATTTTCCGATTTTTAAAAATCTTTTGTAGAACTTACAAGTAAAAACAAAAATGATTGTGCAATGATTGTGGATGAATTTTTAAAGCGTTTTATGCTACGTTTTTCAATAGTTTTGGACGAAGTTGTCGGAGTCTTGTCTTTGTAACTTTTCTTACTCATATTTTCAAATATTTTTGCTGAATTTGATACAAATTTTTGTTGTTTTAACAATATATTTTCAAAATCTTAACTAAGATTTTGATGTTTTGGCGGTGTTTGAAATTGTTTTTAGACGTGATTTTAAATTGATGAAGGTTGACAAAGAATGTAAGTTTTTGTTAGCTTTTAAAAGTTCGTCAAAACTTTTTAAGCTACTTTTGTATGAGATATTAATAGTTTTTGATTAAATTTAATCAGTTGTTGGCAAAGTAATAAGTTCAAGTTTTAAGCTAATTGACAATTTTAAAAACATGTCAACGAAGTTTTAAGAAGTAAAATTGACAAAGACTTAACAAGTTTTTGGCAGCTTTAATCAGTTTTTAGAAATGTTTTAATAACTTATAAACATTAATGCTAAGTTATTATAAAAGTTGTAACAAGTTTTAGACAAAGTATTTAACGATTTTTGGGCAAAGTTTTAAAGATGTTTGGGCAAAGTTTAAACGAGTTTTGGGCATAGTTGTAATGAGTTTTGGGCAAAGTTTTAACGAGTTTTAAGCAAAGCTGTAATAAATTTTGGGCAAAGTTGTAACAAGTTTTGAGCAAAGGTTTAACGATTTTTGGGCAAAGTAGTAACAAGTTTTGGACAAAGTTTTGACGAATTATTGGCAAAGTTTTGACGAATTATTGGCAAAGTTTTGACGAATTATTGGCAAAGTTTTGACGAGTTTTGGGCAAAGTTTTAACTATTTTTGGGCAATGTTGTAACGAGTTTTGGGCAATGTTGTAACGAGTTTTGGGCAAAGTTATGATGAGTTTTGGACAAAGTTTTATCGAGTTTTGAGCAATGTTGTAATTAGTTTTGGACAAAGTTTTAACGAGTTTTGGGAAAAGTTATTACGAGTTTTGGAGAAAGTTTTATTGGGTTTTGGGAAAAGTTATTACGAGTTTTGAACAAAGTTTTATCGGGTTTTGGACAAAGTTTTATCGAGTTTTGGACAAAGTTTAATTGAGTTTTGCACAAAGTTGTAATGAGTTTTGAGCAATGTTGTAAGGAGTTTTGGCAAAGTTTTAACGAGTTTTGGGAAAAGTTGTAACAAATTTTAGGCAAAGTTTTAACGAGTTTTAAGCAATGTTGT